>OZ012660.1:62701295-62865131 GCA_963942545.1 Oxycera nigricornis | reverse complement strand
CGAAGCAG
Organism: Oxycera nigricornis; assembly: GCA_963942545.1. NCBI lineage: Eukaryota > Metazoa > Arthropoda > Insecta > Diptera > Stratiomyidae > Oxycera > Oxycera nigricornis. Next base: position 62,865,123 of record OZ012660.1, on the reverse strand, counting down.
CACGAAGCAGTTCGAAGCAGCACGAAGCAGTTCGAAGCAGTTCGAAGCAGTTCGAAGCAGTTCGAAGCAGTTTTCGAAGCAGTTCGAAGCAGTTTTCGAAGCAGTTCGAAGCAGTTCGGAACAGGTTAAGCTACACACGTGCACGCGTACTCCCGTGGCGCGCCACGGGGTACGCTATGTGTAGCTTGAACTGCTTCGAACTGCTTCGAACTTCAAGCTACACACGTGCACGCGTACTCCCGTGGCGCGCCACGGGGTACGCTATGTGTAGCTTGAACTGCTTCGAAAACTGCTTCGAACTGCTTCGAAAACTGCTTCGAACTGCTTCGAACTGCTTCGAACTGCTTCGAACTGCTTCGTACTGCTTCGAACTGCTTCGTGCTGCTTCGTACTGCTTCGTACTGCTTCGAACTGCTTCGTGCTGCTTCGTGCTGCTTCGTACTGCTTCGTACTGCTTCGAACTGCTTCGAACTGCTTCGTACTGCTTCGAACTGCTTCGTACTGCTTCGAACTGCTTCGAAGCTTAAGCGGTGCGCGTTTCGATGAAACGATGACGTCATCGTTTAGGGGGGAATCCGCCACGTGTCTAGTTTGAACTATTTATCTGTTAATGAACTGCTTGCTAAAAATGGGGGTTAAAGTCCTTCTGTTTACTACCAAAATACAATTCTATGCTATACCAAAATACGATTCTATGCTTTACATTAAACTTACTATCCAACAATACAGAATCAATAGTTAAGGCTCCTAGAGATTCTAATTAAACTATTAGCGAGTTGTTGAATGAGATTCTCTAGTATTTAATGAAATATTATTTGTATGATGTGATAAGAGATATAGTTTTATCTATACATTTAATGAATTTATTTTGTAAATATGTAGAGAATTTGAAGGTCATTTTAGGTTGGATTGTTTATGGTTAGTATAGTAGTAGAGTGATAAAAATTTGCGAGCGGTGTTTCATGGATAACAATTAAGCTGCTGGATGAGTTTATAATAAGAGGAGACTCCGAGTGTGACGTGATGTCTGGGAATGTGGAACTCTGATTTTAGTTGTGGAAAAGATGAAAATTAGTAGAGGTAAGCGATGTTATAATATTGTGTGTGTATGTGTGTGTGTGTGTGAACCAATATGGTTAGTTTTAAGATTATTAATGTGAGGATTTGAAGGCTATTGAAGTTGGGTTAATCTGAGTGTGTGATATGAAAAAAAAACGGTGCTTGATGGTGAGTCATGAGAAAAAAAATACGTTTGCTTATGAGGAAGTTGCGGATTTGTGAGTTGGGCCCGAATTGGCTGTTCAGTATTTTCCTTATACGCGGTTTCTAATATCAGTGTTTTGAAGGAAATGTTTGTATTTGATTTGCAAATATGTTTTGAGTGATGGATTTTAGGTGGGTTTCAAGATATGTAGCAATGATTTTCGTGAAGGGCGTGGTAAGTAAACTAAATGATTAGAGAGTTGTTTATTGAGGTTTCCCTAGTATTGCTTGAAGTCGTCATTTTAGGTTTTTAACGAGATACATATACAAACTAGTATTTTTGAATAAAACTGATATCTTTAGTCTATTTATACTGTTTTCATTTTTTTATCATTTCCTTTGTTCTTGTTTTTCTTTGAAAAAAATTATTTTTTTAAATTCATTCAATTTTATTTATTTCAATCTTCCTAGTCTACATCCATTACAATATTATAATGTCCCCAAGCATATGTGCTAACCCCATCTTCCCTTATATATCGCTTATCATCTAAATAACTTAAAGAAACCTTATTTATACATTCAGTATATAAATTGTGAAGCTTAGATCTAAACACGTACATACTACCTCTAAATATCTTTTTTCTAAACAAGCAATCTCTATAATCATCTAAATTTAGTCCATCCATAATAAGCTTCTTTACACCTTTTGCTTTTTTAATTGTATCACCATTTTCTATACTTAAAGAATACATTTTAGCTCTTAATCCTACAAACTCCTTCATGACTTTTCCATTATTTTCGTCTTTCATCATACCCAACACTTTTCCATTTTTCAGCGGAATATTATATATGTTATCTTAAGCGTACTCAGAGGTAGCAAAGTGATCGTCGATATCCGGTAGAATATCATTGTAAAAGTCATTGGTTTGAATAGTGTAAATAAATGAATCCGTATCCATATAGTTGAGAATAATTTTCTCATTATATTTGGGATTCATGAAACGATAGTGAAACTCATACATTTTCAATTTTGATAGATCAAGCACGGTGAAACCAATGTAAGTCGGTTTGTTGGAGCAAGTGAATACTCTATCCACTTTGAAAAGCCGCCATATTAGGGGTAAAAACGGCTGCACTATGAAAATTTGGTTTCGATATAAGACTTCGAGCGCCTGAGTGTCTGCTTCGGCTTTCCCAATCCGTCACAATCTTTACGTCTTTTCTTTTATCAACATTTTCCATCGTTTTGCCATGTTTAAAAGCTTGAAAAAGTTTTTTTTCAAACAAATTTTTACTGGCTTTGCGATATTGTGTATTTAAGTTTATGTACTGCTTCATCCAAGTCGATTGTTTTAAACTGTAAAACTCTATGGACACGTGTCAATTTCAAACCATTCGCAATGCATTGCTGTAGATTTCGATAGTGAATCACATAATTTTGTTTGTTAGTTAAGTCAGTAGTCAATTTCGCAGTTTTCGAATCAGGAGCTTTTTTATTTTCTGCACAGAAAGGTAAATCGTTATGCCCATCGTGTTTTGTTGTCGGATACTCCAAATCAACTTCCAATATGTATCCAATGTCCGCGTCTATTGCAATATTAAGAATGTCAACCTCATCTATATTTTCCCTGAGCTGTTGAAAGCTAAGCATCCGTCAGTTTATCTTGTGGAGAAAATATTTAAAAAATAATGGTAATCAAGCGCTTGTTAAATGGTTGGGAATCTCAGCGAAACACAATTCCTGGATCAATGTTAAAAATATGGTTCTTTAACATATAAATGCGTAATAAAACATTGTAGTTTGATTGATTGATTGATTGATGATATTTTATTTATTTATTAATCTTATGTATAACTGAACAAGTTTTTTAATTTTACTTATTTTTCTATGAGCACTATAACATTCACAAGTGTCTGGTCCACATTTTGCATTATCATACGCCCATGGGCAGCTCACATAATGCTTTCCATATTTGCTAACTTTCTGGGGCATATCAGTGTAGGGGTTTAGGAAACTATAGATGTTTATAAATTCGTCGAAGTGTTCCTTCAGAATTGACGCTCGGTTAACACAAAAAAAAATGTTTGTAATCCTCAATAGAGTGTCGAAGGTCATTGTCTACATCGTTGTTGTTGTTGTAGCTATTGTTGTTATTCGTCGTCGTTGCCATTTTCAAATCGTAGTGTGTAGTGGTTGGCGGTTCAAGCTATACTCATAGTGTAGGTTTGTTTCATTTTCTTTAAATTCAGAAATTCTATATCGGTCTTATAGTTTGAATCTTCCTGCTTTATATATTCAACCTCGCCATTACTAGGAACTCTTTGAGCTTCAAACTCATGATATTCATAACATGCGATTTTAAGTGAGCGTTTGGAATAGTTGCTGTCATATGTACATCGAACTGTTTATATTTTATCATCGTCGAACTCTAATTTAAAATGCCGGAAAAAATATTTTTACTCTCGATTATTTCCAGCTATTTCCATTTCTTTCTTTTAATCTTGCCGAAATCCTTCTATTGCTTCATCGACTGAAACAAATTTTCTCAATTCTTTTTGATAATAATCATGATGACTTCCATTTCTACGAAAAATCTCTTTCAATCCTTCCTCATCTTAAATTTAAAGACTCCATTCTCTGTTTTAATCCGTTTCCAGAAATGGACTATTGTCTACTTATCGTCCCGGGGTCTATTTATAATGTATTCTATTAAAAAAAAATAGAAAAAAGAAAAACACATTTTTTATTATTATTATTATTATTATTTTTGCATTTTTTAATACAATTTTATGCTGACCTTAACCTACTACAATCTAGATTTTAAATTTTTTTTCACTTAGCTCATATATTTAATTCTCTTAATTTATCTCTTAATTTAGGCAAACTTACTTGACTAGAAAAATGATTTGCTATACTTAAATTAGACAAAAAATCGCTTAGAATAGTTAAAATAAAAAAAACCCTTTTTTGCTATGAGGCGTTTGAAAGCTCATAAAGGACGTCTCATATTGGTCTTCATGGTAGAGATCTACATCGAAACAATTCTGGATTCTCCTACCGCCTGCTGCACCTCGATGATAAAAACAAGCTTATGCGCGCCGGTGCCTGGAAATTAAAAATTAAAAAAAATTTAAATTTCTTTGAAAATTACCTTTCAATTCCATAAAGTATTCAATTGCTGTTGAACACCTACAACAGTGAATATATTTATTGATGAATATTAGCTCTGTTGCAAGTGTTTTCCTTACAAAATAAAGTGTTCCTGATTCACAATACAATAAGTTATTAACAATTTTTAATTCACTATTATTCACTAATCACACGATCAAGATTCACAGTATAATATGTTTTTAACAATTTTAAACCACTGTTATTCACTGATCTCACAATTCACACCAAACAACTGCCGAAAATAATAACGAGACTAACACCGAAGAAACATTAGAAAACTCATTTCATTAAGCAAAAGCACTTCCTTTTATATTAAAGGCAAGACATCCTAATTACCCAGCGGAAACCACAAAAAGCAAGGCTATTTTCGAGCCTCAGCAAAAAAAAACATCAGTTTAAAATTTTTTCTCAACGTCTAATTTACCAAAAAATATATATTCCTTATCGAAAATCATTCTAAATTCATCACTCAGACCATATGCTAAATTCTAAAAACCGTAATAAATTCGAATATTTCCTTATCTTCACAAGCGAATAAGAGAATCCAAATCCAAAATCCACCCGAACTTCGTAAATTAGTTTCTTATGCAGTCGTTCTCAAAAAAATTCTTTGGAACTGCAAGTCCTTATAGTCATGACTGCTGCAGCTCAACGATAACTTTACCGCATTGAAAAAAACTTAAAATAAAAAACAATGAAAAACAGTTAAAAGTAATCTTTTTAATCAATTATGCGAACGTTAATTAATGAAAAACATTTATACATAATCAAGTCTTTTATTTCATCATCATCATCATCACGGTTTATCTCCTCCTCCACTCTGGTACTCCCTTTCAACAGAATCAACTTGGGAGTTTTCCTTCAACAAAAACCTTCAGATAGCCACTTTTTATACGGAAAGTATTTTTAGCTCTTTCATTCTCCTCCTCTTTTACAAGCATTCTACTGGATCCAGATCTGATATTCTGTTTCCTTCGAACCAATCGCTCTAGCTCCCGTTGAATACGAATCACATCAACATCCTCTCTATTATAATCATGCTGACCTCTATTTCTACGAAACACCACTTTCATTTCTTCCTCCTCTTGCTTTTCGTATTCATTCACATGATGTTTTCTCTCTCGCTCTAAATCATCTATGTCATCGAACGGGCAACCCATTGGAAATCGGTTTTTCGTTCTACTTGCAATAAACCTAGGCAACACTTTCCCACTAGCGTAATTTCGCCACCTAAAGCAATTAAATTTCATTAGAAATATGATATTCTCTATATTAAACGCGTACACATACCTATAACCTCAATTTTTACATGCTGCCAATTCCGAAATGAAAATAACTCATCGAAATTCCTTAAACTGCAATCCTCTCCATGCCTCAATGCCAATACCAGCGACCTCGTACCATCCTCAGGCGTCATATACACCTCCAAACTATCCGAAATAACTCTCGCATTAATAATACGAAAACTGCGCCATACTACTTCACATATGCAATAATAACACCTATCCGATAAACGCTCTATCCAAAACATTGCGTCTTTTTCGCCTCTTATCTAATTCGGGGTCTTGTCTTTTTATATAATTCTATTGTTTATTTTATAAATTCCTTAAGGGTAACCTAATATTATAATTACTATAATTTTGTTTATTTTATATGGCAGAGAAAACATCCGGTCGTTCACAAAAAATTCTTGCACGCTATTCAAATTCCAACGTCTAATCATTTGAAATAGCCCTCACTCAAGCTCTTATCAACATATCGAATTTCCAATTTTGAAATGTTTGTAAAATATTCGAACCCTATAAAAGAGATTACGCAACCGGCAGCAATAAAAACTCACCTTCGCAGCGATAAGAAATGAATCCAGCTGCTATTTTAAAACACATCTCACATATTCATCAATTTAGCCCATCGCTAATCTTTATTTATTATTTCCTTCTTTTATCTTTATCTTTCAAATAAGGGCAATTGTTTACGTTATGCCGATCCGATTTGCAACTAGTGCAGTAATACGATCTTTTGTGTTCCACCTTATCAGTGGAATTTCCGGTGGTTGGCATTTTCGTTTCTGGGAAGTTATTGGATTTCAAGTGGATGATTATTATTTTTGTGTTTATGGGAATATTATGTGCAGGATGTTTATATAGATGATTCGAGGTTTAGGTATTTGGGTTAATGTGTTTCAGATATGACTCAGAATTGAGAAATGACTCAGAATATTGCATTTTGTTGCGAAATCAGAATATTGCGTGTTGTTGCGAAATTGAAGATGATGTCATAGGTGTTTCCTGGGATATGACTCAGAATTGAGATATGACTCAGAATATTGCATTTTATTGCGAAATCAGAATATTGACCTTTGACCCTTGACCTTTGACCCTTGACCTTTGACCTTGAACTTTGACCTTGACTTCTTATCACACCTATTCATCAGCATGACTCATCGCGGTTGGTAAACACCTGGCCGTGGGAAAACACCTTGACACCGACCTTGACCTTGACTTCTTATCACACCTATTCATCAGCATGACTCATCGCGGTTGGGAAACACCTGCCCGTGGGAAACACCCCGACAGCGATAAGAAATGGCGCCCCAGACAGCGATAAGAAATGGCGCCCCAGACAGCGATAAGAAATGGCGCCCCAGACAGCGATAGGAAATGGCGCCCCAGACAGCGATAAGAAATGGCGCCACCGGAAGCGATAACAGGTGACGTCATGCGGGGGCGGTAATCCGATACCCGTGGGGGGCGGTAATCCGATACCCGTGGGAAAAAAATGGGGACCGTGGGAAAAAGTGTGCCAGAGTCCCCATATCCATACTACTGCTGTACCATTTCATAGGTTGAATTTGGAAAACCAATACATTTCTGGTCCGGACAAAATCTAAATTAACTCGACGAAGATGGACACAAGATGCGATTTAAAAGCGAATAGTGCAGATTTCACAATGAACTGCAGTGTGTGGTTGCATAGCCAAAACTATCACCGAAACTTCAACATGATTGGGAAAGACCATATCAGATTAAGCAGCTGAATAAATATGTGTAACACCGGACCAAGGAACCTGGGAAAAAAAATAAAAACCTAGGTCATCCATTTGGACCAGTTGGCATATTACTCACGAAGTGTCGAGGATCCTATTGTTTGTGGTACAGCACTAATCTATGCAGAAGTCTCCTGTGACTGTGACTGTGATTATATGACTTGATACATCGACACTAGTTCCAGCCATAGCTGCTGAGTGTTATTTCAATTGTGTTAGTGAATTCTAAAGCTGACAAACTCTCAGATGCAAATGTGAGCCAGTGGCACTTAATGCGGGAAGGAAGGTGTTTCTGCTCATCTGCATTTGAAACTAGGCAAACGTATAGTGGCGAGGCTGCAATTGTGTGTCAGCAATTCTTGTACATATACATGTCACGATCGAATGAGTGTGCTAATTACATGTGTATCAATGCAAATTAGATCATTAATTTACCCGCATAGTTCTACACAAAGCGTTGTATAAAAGATGTGCGGCAATTTGGCTTTCGTGTCCGTGCTACTTATTATCTATGCTATCATGGTACAATCTGCAGGGCTAACGACTTGTTTATACCATTGCATAAAGAATGGATAAGACGGGCGGTAGAGGCAGTTTGCCGAAACTCTGTTAAACGATTCACAGTGTGGAATTTCGCAAGTGAATATGTGTGCTAATTTACATCGGAACACATGTTTTCGTATACTAATTTAGTCCTGGCGTCTATTTAAAAGCATAGAGATTTTAGATCACGGACACTAGAGCCAAATTGTTGCAACTCTGTTAGGGGAAGCAGGGGGAATGCCGTTCACTTAAGGAAAAATAGTCATATTTTTTATATTTTTAACTTTATATTGATAGTATGACAAAATAACAATGGCTTATCTAATCCCTAACCAATAATTTTAAACAAAACGTGTGAATTCGTCACTAGATAATTAGTATTTCAGCATTAACAAAAAAGCAGTTTTGAGAGCCATTGCCCTTGACCACGGGTAATACCGCTCAGGCAAAGGGGTAATGACGCTCAAACTTGTGTGTATGAACAAAATGAATATGATCAATTTTATCGAATCAAATATTAAAGAAATAAACCATAAATAACTAAATCAATGTTCATGATCACAATTTTAGCTTGTTATAGGAAATTATAATTAAAAATAGGAACAATATTGATGAAGAATAATGACATTTTAGTTTTTGGCACATAAATCACAAATATAACCTTCTGCAGAATCCCATCCAGAACACATGGCATGAGCTCAATGTCCGAATGAAGTACAGCGATACCACATCTCATTGTTTCTTCCGAATTCTCCACAAATAATACACTTGCTGTATTTACCATCATCCACACTCATGTCGTCATCGCTGTCGTCATTGCAAATACATATTATTATATTATAGCTTTCTTGAAGAATTTTTCGTTTGTAAGATTTTACTCTAACGTTCTTATGATTAGTTGCTTTCTTAGTTTTTATTTTATTTTGGTTATCAATCTTATTTTTCTTTGCATTCCTTTTATTTTCTTTTTCTTCTAGCACACTTTTTAATGGGGTTGTTGTTAATAAAGTAGCATGCTGTTTCCTTTTTCTTTGACTTGGTTTAGAAGATGGTGCTGTAGTGGGGGTCTTAGCTATATCATAAAACGCCAGAGGAGTTTGTCTTTGTTCATCGTATAGATCCCGATTAGATGGTCCTGGAACAGTTGATTTATTGGCGGCGTACCTAGGCTCATTAGATCGACTAGGGGTAGGTGTTTTAGGCCTAGGACCAGAAAGTTCAAATTCTAGGTTTGGCGTCGTAAGCAATGGACTGGGTAGATGTGATGCAGGCTCCTCATTCGCAGCTGTGTCAAAAAATTGTGCAGGTTCAGAATCATCAGCCATTAACGATGCTGCCAAGAAGGCTTGCTCTGTGAAAACGTTCGGGTTTAAAGGGAATATTCCCGTGGCTCGAAATCCAGCTTCTCCTTTGCTTATATTTGCAACTTGTAAATATGCTTTATTGAATAGATCTGCAACATCATACGGAGTTATTTTCGCCATAAAATGTGTCTTCATGTGCATGTTGCATTCTTGCCTGTAGACAGCCTTTAGGGGTCCAAAGAAGAGTTCTGTGATAGCTGTGTGGTGGAATCGAAAGCATGACAATATGATTTTCTTTGCAATAGTTGAAAACTGAAAGCTGAAAGCGAAATGTGACTGCTATGGTTATCGAGTATTAAAAGCACAGGAGATTATGGTGTAGGTTTGCCATATGCTACAAAATGGTTAAGCCACTCGACAAATATATCTTCGTTTATCCAGCCATTCTTTGAGTTCGCGTACAGAGCACCAATTTTCTGTCTGGGAAAAATGAACGTTGGTGGTATAAAGTTTCCAGCCGCATTCATTACACACATAACTGTTATGTTCCTGCCTCGTTCGCCGCTTGTCACTGCTCCCACTCTTCGTTGGCCTTTCTCTGCAAGCGCTTTACCTGGGTCTGTAATGGTTGTAACACATGTCTCGTCAGCATTATATATGTTATTGGGAGTGAACTTATGCTTCTCCATGACATCACCAAGCATATTGTAGAAGCGAGTTATTTCTTCTTCCCTATTCAAACTTGTTGCTTCAGCTTTGCGACGAGTTACAGAAGGGTTGCGTCTCATGAAACCCTGCACCCAGTCCATTCCTGCCGTTTTGATGCTTGTATCAAAATTTTTTCGTAAATTTATTCAATTGCAGCGTGTATACGTACATGGGTTGTTGACACACAACTGCGGCCTCTCTACAATTTATTTGCCCAATTTTATATGAAGAAACTTCACTACGTGTTTCCATTCGGTGTTACCCGCGGGAGCTTAGAGACGGAAACCAGAGCGCTATCTCCGATGAACGGTTAATTTTTTGCATGTTTTGTCTCATCTTTATTATGACAGCTGTGTTTGTGCTTGGTATTTTTTATTTTATGGCGTTGTGTTTCGACTTTGGAACAGGAAACTAACAGGAACGGAACGAACTAAATAATCGCCATATCTCCTTAAATGTTTTCTCAATGACATCACACAAGTTCGTTCCGTCAGCATGTCGAACGCTCGATCCGGTGTCCCGGGCTTCCTGTACACTTTATCGCTGAGCCCGACAATTGTGTCGCGGCGATCACCACCACCGGCGAGCTGTATTTCCACTTCACTTTCCTCGAATCGGACTTTCGAGGATTGCTCCCTTGCGTTGCCGCCTTTCGTCTTGGCCGTTTCGCAAGGCGTTCTTCCGTTTTCCGTACACCTTCACCACAAGTGCTGCGGCCTCACGCTACGATCGCAACATACTTACTCCCAGGCAAATCAACAACTCCACTCCTGGCGCTTTTGCCGTTGCACCACACGAGCCCTGCCAGGCGGCGGAATCTCGTTCAAGCCTGCATCGAACGGAAGCCAGTTCCTTCCGATCCCGACTCCCACCGCATAACGTAAAACGCAGGCGATCTGTGAGTGTTCGCGACTCGACTCCTCAGCCTTGGCACCTTTAAGTCTCCTTCGCCTTTTTCGCGCAACGAAATCAAACCAGGACGCACCAATTCCGTTCGCAGTCCGGGCGCGAGCTCCACAAATTTATTGAACGTCTGCGGACTCCTCGCGGTCCAATGTTTTATTTTTGTTCGCAGCGACGGGGCTACTTGCTTCTTCCTGGCCAATAATTGCGAAATTCTCGCGACTACGGCGCACAAGATTACGACTCGGAGTCTGCTACTCGCCACGCGTATGATCAACCACCAAAATGCTCGGCTCGAACCAGTTGCGCACATTTCACGATCAAATCTCTAATTCTCAGGCGGACTCGTTGCTACGTTTTTAAAAGTCCCGGAAAATTCGCGTTCCATCAAAGTACACCCACCGCGACGACTTCTCCGTGTTCACTCTCATCCTCAACTCACCTCCTACAATTCACCGCGATCACACGACGAAGCATTTTTGCTTCGTTTATTACCATATATGGTAATATGCCAAAATGTTTTCGGCCAATCAGAGGGCGATAGCATGAGAGAACCGATTCGCGCTCGATCACTTGAACTCACCTCTCAAGAGAGACAGCGCGTGTGGTGGATTACTTAATTGGGATTTAGTACTGCCAATGCTGATTATTTGGACGTGTACTGAGGGAAATTTGAATATATTCCAAATTTGGAAGAAATGAAAAAGTGAACTACAAAAATGAGAATTGATCCGCAACACAGTCTCTGATCCAATACAAAAGTAGAGGCTTGCTTAAGGTACCATCAAAAAGCAGTGTTCTAATTTTCCGGCAAACTGAAAAAGAGCTCCGTAAAATTATTCATTTTTCGACAAATATTTTACATAAAAACCGATTCGATCAGATTTCATTAGTCGTGCAAAATTATTGTATTGGCATTTGTTTGATGATCATTCAACACATATGATAGACATTACAGGTCGCTAATAAAGCTTACCATAGAAAAATACCTTCAAACTAGATATTATTTTATTGCTAAAAAAAGAGTCCGAAACGATTTCCGTACGTCAGCAGTTGACAAAATTTATACATTTCAAAGGGATGTAGGACACAATCAAAACCCCACATTTTAATTAATTTATTTTGAAGTTTTATAAGAAAAAATAATATTTCCAGCAGCTAAGCCGTAACTCCGCCAAAGCCGGTCCCAAGCCCGGTTTCTTGTGTGTTTAGTTCTGTGAATGCATTTCTATTTTCACAATTTGGAAAATTAAGAACCAGAACTATGTACGCAATGAAAGGAGGAGGGGGCTTTCCACTACTTCTCTCTAAATTTTCTTTTCCCATTTAATCGTTTACATTAAGCGCCTGGCTCATTTACAAACCAAATGAACTGCATTTTGCTGCTCAGCTTTTCGATGGAATACGGAGAATTCCAAATTTTATCCAAAAATTTCAAATTTTCAAACACATTAAGTGAAGCAATATTTTTAAAGATGCTTAATGAAACCTTACATTCCTTCAACTTACACTAACTTTAAAAAAAACATCATTTATTTATATCTGAGGTGATTCAAAAAGATATTCAAATTTTTCCCTCCGAAAAGTTGCACCCATCCATCTACGCATTTAACTTTTTAGGTTGTGTTGGTGGGCACAACTACATTTTATCAATTGGGTACGATAATTTTGTTGATCACCGCTTCCTCTTCTCTTACTTCAATGTCACAAACACTTGGTAACAGGAATTATGTTGATGTTCCACTCCATAGTTACTTCTATTATTTAGACGAATCGTGTTGATTATCCTCTCCTGTATCATTTCTTTACTCATTAAGTGTATACAGTCAATGTCAAAGTCTCCTAGGTTAAAAATTTTCAGTTCAGCAGAATAAGTATTTTAAAGACGGTATGAATTTTAAAGCAGTGGCAATCGTTGCTTTTGCAACTCTGTTGTCAAATGGTAACAACTGCCAAGAAACAAAATGGTTAGCTCCAGATGCTTGGGGTCGTGTCAAGCCTAATAAACAGCTGAATACTATAACCTATGCGCATACCAAGCTTCCGGCAAAACCATCAACTCACGTTAGCGTCGAATTGGATGGCGACTCCACAAAATTATTGTATGGGAAGCTGTTACATTTTATTTTCGATAGGAAGCGAATGAAGGTACGAATTGATTAACTGCGAAACTCGATCAAAAAATACTCTGAGGAGCGCTTAAGGGGAGAAGGTATCAAGAAGATTTATATGAACGAACAAACTATCCTTACATTTCTGCACTTCGAAACTACTGATCAAAATTTAGTGAGTGATGGTCTTTAAACAACATATACTTATTATTTAAAACACTAAAAAATTGTAATTAGTATTTTTCAAACGACAGCACGTTAGTAGTTGAGAAAAAAGTTTCGATGATCGAGTTGTGAGTGAAGTGCTGCTTTATCCGTAGCATAAATAATATTGAGCACGGACACTGACCAAACGAGACCGAATTCGACTCGACGATGACATGTGCACCATAGCACTATAAGTAGCACGGACACTAATCCCATTTGTCGAATATCTGTTATGCAACGCGTTCTGTTGAATTGTGCACGCGTATTAGTATTCTAATTTGAATAGGTACACATGCTATTTACACACTAATTCAGTCGCGGCGTGTATACAGTCGGTTACAGCTTAAATGATGTGGGTACTTAATACGAGGAAAATGCTTAAGAACTGCTAGAATATGGAAAGTCCATTTACAAAAACAAACAACTTTCAATTTTAGGTCTTGTTTATCAGTTTCAATAAAAAAACAACACAAAATTAAGTAATTTAACAAGAAAAAAATCAAATTCATATTATACTCACAAAATCACCTCACAGCTTAAATGATGCGCCACAGAGAATGCAGTAGAATAACGGAATGTGTGAATCATATTCTGCACGTTTCGTTGCTTTAAGGTTTGAGAACTTTAATAAGCATTTCAAGTAAAGGTTTGTTCGCCATTTCGGTAAAACAGAGTAGAAAAATTGAGTTTATGTAAAAATTGGTCGGCGAACAACCATTGAGGAGCGTGAACTAATAATCATATTAAAAAGAATATCTTAAAAAATAATAGCGGCAATAGTGTGCAAACCACCTTCTACTGTCCAGCACATAAATAAACAACATGTTTGGGAAAATAAAGGGAAAACAGCGCCAAATAAATTTTCCCGTTTCAGGTTGACGCTGGATTGTCGAACAGATAAAGAAAAGCCCAAAACTCACTACACCGAAATAAGCTCAGCAAGCTGAAAAGTACCTAAATAAGAAATGTAAACCTGAAACTATAAGGAGAGTGTTAAGATATGTACAATGGGAGAATACCCAAAAAAAAGAAAGTACATAAAACAAAGCAAGAAGAATCCAATTTGCTCGAGAATATTTGGCGAAAGATGTGACGTTCTGGGACATCGATATTTGCGTGAACAAGAGCAAATTTAACCAGCACTGTTAAACATGGTGGTAGTCAGGTGATGGTTTGTACATGCATTAGTGATGCAACGAATATCAACTTTTCAGCATTCGCGAATACGAATATCTGCTGCCAATATTCGCGATTGCGAATGCAAATTTGGCGCCACTTACCTATGGCTCTCTTTTGACAGCTGACATAGCGCGTAAGTCGCGCCCACGTACTTTTCATCATTCTCTTGTTTGTTTACTTGTGGAAAGTTCGTTATGAAAGGAAAAAAACATCTCACATGTGTGATGTGAACGTACAAACTTACGGCGTGTATCGTACACCAATGTACTTACAATCTTGAGCAAGCTGAACAATCAGATAAAAAAAATCATCGCATTCAGCTGCGCAAGAATATACGAAAATATTTACATAGCCGCAATTGCAATTCCCGGAAAAGATGCTCTCACATGTGTTGTATTTTATTGGTGTGAAAAATGTTAATGTATCTTTACAGACAGGCGCGACGATGACGAATACGAAATATACATTCGAGTGTAAAGTTAGTAAAACATTTTTGAGATTAAAGTGAGATTAGTGATTTTGAACATGAGTAAACCAGTTACTTGTGAAATATGGGCCTATTTTACGCTTTGCGATGCTGAACGAGCTAGATACAAACTTTGTAAGACTACTCTAGAAAAGGAAGAACTACAATGTCCACAAAAAACCATCTCAAATCAATTCATAAAACCGAGTTTTTTGAGTTGGAAAAATGCGAAAAAGAAAAACAGGATGCAATTAGTAGACTTGCGTCATCTTCTCAAAATGTACTCGGACGTTCAACAAATGACTCTTCAAGAATGCGTCGAAAATACAAAACAATGGGATGTGATGATTAAATTGGAAAACTTACCGTTTAGTTTTGTAGAAAGTGTTGGATTCGTGATACTTGTGAAACATTTATGTCCATCATATAATTTAAAGTCTCGTCAGTATTTTATTTCTTTTATCTGCGACGAATTATATGGTAAAATGAGATAAAATCTTTGGATTGCTGAAATCCTTTGAAAAAATGTCATTTACAAGTGATATTTGGTCTGATTCTTGTTCTGAAGTTTCACTTCTAAGTTTGATTTGTCATGGGATTACCGAAGATTTTGAAAAAACAATGGTAGTGTTAAAAGCAGATGCTTTCATTGGCAGCCGCCATACCAAAGAAAATATTGCTAATAAACTTGAAGGCAGATTGTCGTCATGGGAAATATCTAAAGAAAAAGTGAAATGTGTAGTTCGCGATGTAGGCGCAAACATGAAAAAATGTAATGTGGATAAAATATTTTCTAAAAGTAAATTCTCATCATCTGTATACTATTGCGTTAGTATACGTTTGAATTTCATCGTATAAAGGTCAGATATTTTGTTCAAAATGCTCTCAAGTCGGAAAAACAGTTAATTTTTTCATGAAGGCAAACTTTTGCTACTAATCAATTTTCTGTTTCTGAATATTCTGATTTTAATAGTACTTTTTCACGTAAATTAAAACAAAGTGCATCAAGTGCAGACGTTGCCGTAGATCCATCATTGTCTTAATGTATTATAAACTTTGCTCTCGTGTTGGGTACGCTTCAAAGTGTGTTAAAATGCAAGACATGTGACATGAGACGGGTCATGGGCTAAGCGCGGCTTCAGATCTCTAATTGGATTCCTTTCCCTAATTGGAAAATTTTCTGGAAAAGTGGTCGACATATCAGTCAAAAGTTCAATATGTAAAGCTTGTGAAATGTGGTCAACAAAAAGAGGAACTTTGGAATATGAAGCTTTTCAAGAAAAGCATCAAGATAGTTGCAGAAAAATGGAAGTAGACGGGATAATTGTACATCGAAGACGGTGATTCAAAAATTTGTGTTAATATGCTAGATAGTAAATCATACAATGATTTCGATGTGACAAATTGGAGTGCATAAATCACGTATCCAAAAGAATGTTTCATCGGCTGACTGAGGCAAAGAAAAAAACTCAACAACTGAAAGCTATAAAACAGCACGAAGCAAAGAAAGCTGAAGAAGAAAAATAAATACATCTAAATCGCCTGCACCTCCCGTGAAGAAGCAACAGGCGCAAAAAAAATTGCTCCAAAATCTAAAGGTCAACCGCCCGCACCTTCCCCAAAAAAGCTCAACATAAGGTAATAAAACAGCTTTCTATTTACTATGAATTGGCTATTCGACGGCACCCAGATAGCGTTGAAAAGATGCAAAAAGAAGCATTGGCAGCTCTTTATCATAACCGTACGACCGACGAAAAACCATAGCATCATTATTGCCCAAGCGGAGGGGATTCGTGGTGTAAATGGCAGCAAGCCCAGGCAAAAATGAGAAATGCCGACATCCTGGATTTTAGTCTCGGAAGTTACAACATGAACTGGCTAAGTCTAAGTTACAAACTAAGTTATCGCCTCGCATTCCTAAATCTGCAGGTACGACACAACGTGACAGGTTGCAGCAATCGTGGGAATCGTTTGCGCAGCATTTTTTGGTGCGTTGGATTTCGTTTATGTGGATTTTTGAAGCAATGTTTTTTAAGGCGTCATCTTTCGTTTCGTCTGTGGCTACGCTAACTTACATACCTTAATTTATGCATTTTATTTCAATAACTTTTGATTATTTTTTGGTGGAATTTTAAAACTCACCGATTGCAGCTATGAAGAATACATATGATCATATGATCTTGCAAATTATTGACCACAAGATATTTTACCATTCAAAGCGTTGATCACCACAAATGTAAATGAAAATATTTTTTTTTCAAAATTCAAGCAGTTTTTTTCATTCAAATAAAACCACGGTTCTGTGAAAACTATTGAAAATCTGCTCAAATAATGCAAATATTAATCAGATTTGATTGACTTAACAGTGTCTTCAGAATAAAAGATATCAGGTAATATCATTCTTATGAAAAGAAGCATAAATTATGACTTTTATTCATTTTTTATTTAATTTTTATTGTCATCATGAAAAACGGTGTTGCTGATTTTTTCACAACTGTTCACAACTTATAAATTTTGTCAACCTTGATTACTGTGCTGTGCAAATCTTACAAAGTATTGACTTCAAAATGTTGATTGCAAATTTCATTGTTTTTTTTTTCGGTTTTTCAAAAATTAAGCAATTTTTTATTAAAATAAAAACACGGTACTGTGAAATTAATATTAATAAACCTTGATTGACTTAACAACAATGTCTTTAGAGAAAGAGTTATTAGGTAATATCATTCTTGTGAACCTCTTTTACATGGTGACTTCGAATGATTTTTTATTTTAATTTAATTTTTTTTCTGATCAAGGAAGAAAGTTTTGCTGGTTTCATTACAAAAACTGATGAGTTTATAAATTTTATAAACATTTATTACTGTGCTGTGCAAATCAGGTTGAAAGTTTATTCTTTATGAAAAAAGCTCAACTTTTCGCATTTTTTATTAATGTAAAAAATGACTTGGAAGGATTTTTTGTACAAACTTAAAAACATCACAGAAATCTTAATACGCACCGATTGACACCTGTTGCAAATATTATATTTGGTTCGCGAGATATAAAAAAATCAAAAAATCATAAAGTGGCTTATTTGGGTGTTTTGAGCGTCTTTTGGTGGTGTTTTAAGTTTATTGAAAAAGTCGGGTTGTTGCTTTTTACCAAAATATTTTGTATTTCCTCAAATACGTATTTCGGTTGCTACTTGCAACCTTCTTCAGTGTTTTGTACACGACTGAAATTTTCCATGCATATTCTATCCTTTTTAATGCATAAATACTTAGGATCTAATTAATTGCTAATCTTATCCTAATCTTAACAATATCACTCTTTTATTTATTTATTTATTACGATGCTCATTCATGTTTCCTTTTGTGATCCAGGTATTTCAAAAGCCATGAATGTCCGTTGCCTTGGTCTGCGTTTAGAAGCTGTGTCCTTGGGCACTTGTCGATGGCGATGCTTTCCTCTACATCCAGATGTCTGCTGTTTATGATGCTTTTTATTTTTGTACTCTTCATGCTCAATGTATGGTTTTCTTTTACCATGTGCTCTGTCCGATTAAAAGTAGCAGAGTACATGAGGGTCATGATGACTCTTAATGATTTTTTTATTTATAATTTTTTTTGTAATCAAAAAAAAAAGTTTGGAGTTTACAACTTTTTGTAGTATATAAATTATATACACATTGATTACTGTGTTTCGCAAATCAGGTAAAAATTTTTTTTATGAAAAAACCTAATTTTTTGCACGTTTTTTAATGAATTAAAAAACGGCTCCAACATTTTTTTCAAAAACTTGATAGAATCACACAAATGTCAATACGCGTCGATTAACACCTTAACAATGCAAATCCTATGTTTGGTTCACGAGATATGACAGAAATGACCTTCCATAGGTCGAAACAACCCCCCCCCCACCGAAGTGTCTCAAAAATTAATCAGCTCCTAAGATTGCACAGACGCTTCACCTCACCGAAATACCTCAAAGAAGTCGATACGACTTTGTTTACGTGAGAAAAAACTGTCCACGAACGCACGTACGTTCTTACATACATTCACACACACATGCGCGTACCTACTTTTTTCTAAAAACACTTTAAATATACTCTAAAGACCTTAAACCGTGAAGATATGTCGAAAATTTCAATTTCGATTTTCGAGGCGATTACAAAAACTTCCCATATACTGAGGAGTTAAAAAAAGCTTTCTTCAATATCATTGAAGTTGTAAGAACAATATTTGCGTATCAAATGATTCAGTTTTAAATCCACTCTTTATCATTTTGAGGGTATTGTGTTATGATGGGTTTACATAGGCATTGATTTAGTGACGCCAGTGTTAACGAAACTAGAATTTTTAAGACAATAATGGTTGATACTTATCTAGCAAAATTATCTTGCTAGTGTTATTTGTTGACTATACGTAGTAATTGAAATAGTAAAAATGTTAAGAGAAATTTGCATAGGAAACTAATTCGTAGTAGTTGCTATTTATTTATGAAATTGTTGGTATCTGACTTAGCGCGGATGAAAAAACAGAAACGTAAAGATCGGGTGTAGGTAAAAAATACTCTGGAGTCACTGTTAAAGGGGATAGCCACTGTGATGGGTGAAAATCAAAGTTTATATGTTCAAAAACATGTGTACAAAATTGCAAGTCAAAATTTCAAAAATTGACTAAGTTACAATGATTGTAGTGAGAGCAGGTAGGCCGATCAGCTGCTCAGTATCGCATCGAAAAAGTTAATAAAAAAATTAAGAAAGTCAACAAGACCCCTGGAGATGAAGAGGAAGAACCGTCATATGGTCCAGGTCTCGATAGTTTAATATAGGTATTAAAATTTTAAAAAAATTATACATGATTTCATTACGAGAGAAATGGACTAAAATCTTTAAACGCATTTTTCTCGTAACAACTTTTATTGAACTGGTCGCATCAATAACTCGAACAATTATTAACCGAGGTCTAATTTTTTGTTTTTGTTTTGTTCGTCTTAATAGTGGTTAAGGTTAAGCGTAGCCGATTTGAATTTTTTTGTTTTTTTACTATTTTTTAAACTATTTGAAAACCAAAAAAAAACAGTCGAAAAAATTAAAATATTGTCAATCGGTCACCATTTTGTGAAAAATCAAAATCAAAAATAACGGCTACGTACAACGATAACTACATTCATAAAAATTACAAAATTTGTTTTTTTAGATTACCGGTTTTTAAAAAATCGATGCGACCATGGAGGGGGAATTTTTTTCAGGCGCTACGGCATCGTTTATATTGTTAAAACTGTTTGATATTTTTTAATACAAATTTGTGGAAAAATTATTAGATGTGTACTTAATAAAATAAAAAAACCCGATCCAAAAATTCCTCTACTTATTCGGTCAAAAAAAAATTAAAAATCACTACTTTTTCGGCCGTCACAGTGGCTATCCCCTTACTATAACTTTCAACGGAAGAACTAGAAAGTTTCAGAAATCAGTTGCGTACGACACGGTTGGTTGGTTGTAGTAGCAGCCCTCTATCAAAAGATGGCTCACTTAGGCCACGCTAGGCCTATTGTGATACCACAGAAGATTGAAACGGTACTAGAATCTAGCTGAGGGAAGACGACAAACAATTAGACTCTCGTGTTTGAATTAGCTACTTCCGTGATGCTTTCCAGGAAGGGCGAGCCTAGGGTTTTATGAATTTCCTGGATATTGCTTGGCATTCGCCTAGAAAATGTTGAATCGTTTCTCCATCTTTTTCCGATCTGCAGCTCCGGCAGAAATCGTTGAAAGGAACACCCAGTCTTTCTGCATACCTGCCAATCAGACTATGCTACGTCAGTACGGATATGATGAAACTTTAGGTTTCACGGCTTTTGTTGAAGAGCTGCTTGGTGTGTTTTGAGCTCAGTTCGTGTCAAGTTTGCCTGCTTGTTCTACAGGTTTCCCTGTAGACATGGGCAAGTTCTAATATTCTTCCATACCTGTGAAAGAACATAAAAAGGGACACCCAAACAAGCGTGAAGTGGTAAATTGAAACCGGATGTGACTTTGAGGTATTTAGCTTTGTCTGATTCCGTTTAATCTCTTCAGTACGTGTACCGTATTCCGAGGTTCACAATTTTCAAATTCTTTCCAGAAGTTTGCGATACTACCTACTATTCTTTTGGGGACTTTGTTAATGTAGTAACAAATTAAATATCTCTTTATTATTAAATATTAGAGTACCGGGTACAAACGTTGCGAGAATAGGTTAGTTTAGTTCAAGATTCATTATGTTGATGTGTCATTTATCATTGCATGTTAGTCCGGCTGCATAACAGCAGCTGCTTGGAAAAAAAATATTAATACATAAGAGCTGGTACTTCCGTTTAAGGATTCATAACGGCTCTTTGTTGCATGTGAATTTTCAACTGATAAATAAACTCCAATGTATTGAATACTGTTCGAATGTGTTCTTTTTAGATAGGATTTATTCTAAAGCCAACGCCTCTGAATTTTTTTTGGGTTGGCACGTGTTTGACTTTTCAAAAAAATCAAGGGCATTTTGTATAGATTCACACATCTTACACTGTCGCATAATCGTACTGCCGCATGGAAAGTTAGAAATGTTCAACTTTTTCATTCATGTATACACTAGCACACCAGAAAAAGTTTACTTATACAATTTAATTTTACTGACGTGATTCACTAGATCAATGCCTATGTAAGCCCGCTATGACTTGCTAGTGATTACATAATTAAATATGATTACATTCATTATAGGAAGTATGAGTTCACTACATAATAAATAAGATTTTTATAGGTCAGTATGGATATATTTACATCACTAAAATATTTACATTCACTTTTCAGCTTGATGCATCAACTTCGCAATTCACTCGTGGAATTGTTTTTAAAGTAACAGAAACGCAACTAAACGTTTTAGAGGCTTCTAATGATCCACGCGAATGGGATAGTGTCCTCGCCGAAATTTTAACGAAAAGTAGTCAAGAAACGTACGCACCTACGTGTGAATTTTTCAGTAATTTTTTTTTGTCAATCGAACATTTCATCAGACTTCATTTTACAACTGAGGTAAGTTACTATTTTAAAAATGTGGTCTAAGTGCGACCCTTGAGGCCCACACGACTAACTTCCCAGTGGGATGAATAAAATGCTATAATGTGCTTTTATTATTAATGACTATTATTTATAATTACTATTATTAAACATTATTATTCTAAATTAATATAATTACTTTTATTTTTTTATCTAACCATAAAAGCTTTGGTAGAGGAAGACGTCTCCACCACCTGGTCATCCTCTACCAAAGCCTCAGCAACCTTGTCCTCTTCGTCCTCGTCACCCTTCTTGTCCTCCACTTCGTCCTCAACCTCGTTCTCCATCTCGGCGTCGGAATCCACAACTATTATTGAGGGTATTTAATTATTGTTTAAAATAATCATTCGTTATTAAGAATGTTTGACCGTTACTGAATAATTATAATTGACTTTATATATACAATATCAGATTATAACTAATATTATTTGATTGTTATTAACAATATTAAATTATTTATAACAATATACAAATATCCAAATATCACCTAACCTGATAATATAAGTTTGGAATTTTATAAATTAATCTTTACTTTTTTTTGAAATAACGTTTTTTTTACAAACTTGATCACAATTTTGCTAAAACGCACAATAATAACAACATTACTATGAAGGTATTTGGTATCTGCACGAATTAATAGTGCGTATCAACAGTTTAAAACTAAGCAATTTTTAGTCGTTTTTTCAGTTTTTTCATCCTAAATAAAAAACGGCCGAACCAATTTTGCTGAAAATTCATTCAGTTTTAAGTTACGTAATTACGCGTCAAATGAACCGGTCCCACGTCAATCCGATCCTTGGTTCTCGAGATAATCGAGACGAAAAATTATTCCGAACGCACATACGCACATACGTACATACACACTCACAGACATCTCTCTAAAAACGATGGATTTGGATTCTAAAGACCTTAAAACGTGGAGATATGTCAAAATTTGGGATTCGCAAAATCGACCCCATTACAATAACTTCCCATAGGGAACTGGGAAGTTAAAAATATAACTAACGTTAAAGATGATAATATTTTGCACTACTAAATATTAAATATCTACGTGAGTTCGGTAGGTTACCACACGTATGTCGTTCCTGTGGGGTTTCTTGAAACTTTAGATTTGATTCTGTTATTAAACGTGCCCAAAATACATATAAACAAGTTTCCCGCATTTCAAAGTAAATATTATTTGTTATTATTTCGTATTATATAGTCTAACATATATACATACATGATATTATTTATTAAATTAGCCCGAAAATAGTAGTTGCACAAAAACAAGATACTCGGATTGCGAAATAAATGCTTTTCGTCATTTTTCTTCGTAGTGTGGCATGAAACAATTATAATATTTATCTAGGAATAATAAAAAAAATCTATAATTTTGTCAAACTCATACACGGGTAACTTACCTATTTAAGGGGACTTTTAGGTTACGATTTTCACAAAACACGTTTTTTTCGATGATTTTTTTTTTCATGGAAGGAAAAAAGGTATCGTTCTGAAATTTCTCACAAATATTAACTAACATTTCAAATATACAAAAAAAAGAGATTTTCAAAATTTTTGAAACTGTTTTTTGGATTTTACGAATTTTTCACAAAAATGCCCGAAATTAATGGCGGACATGATTACTCTAGTCTGCAACATCTGAAAGAGAAAAATTAAATCAAAAATTAATCCTTGTTCAAATGGCTATCGCGTGAACTAGGATAATTATTTTCCGCCGAAAAATAACCAAATGGTGGCCATTTTAAATGAAAATTGGTTTTTAAGGTTAGAAAATCGGCTGGAAATCGGAAAATTTATTTTTGATCAACATGATCCTAGTTCACGCTATAGCCAGACATGTCATTAACAACATATTGGAAATTCAGTATGATCGGCCCAATAGTTTTCTTTACATCATGTCCGCCAACTCAAAAAACGCGATTCCGAGAAATTAACATTTAAAGTTTTTTCAGGTAATTTTTCAAAGTGAATGTAACGTACTTTTATTCTGCCATACCTGCGCAATACATTAGTCCTTACTCTTCCTTGTACTTCTCCTGAAGCTTCAATAGTTCGTCCCTCTTAGCTGCTTAAATGTCTTTTACGCGAGCGCGATCGATTTCCGCAGCGTGTCTATAGGCTGAAATTTCTTTGGAAATGCCCATCAGTTGCATTATTTTTAATACACTTGCAAATCTTTCATTGAAAATGCAAGAAGCAGTGTAAGCAGCAATTTCCATAATGATCATGCCAGAAAAAGTGTGCTTAGAGATGAAATTCCAAACACAATTATTTAAACTTTCGCTATTGTTTTATGTGTTATTTCCCGAACATCTTTTCAACAAATCGTCTGATGTCATGTCTTCGTAGATGGGTTTTAGGTTTTCCTTTGCTTTTTGATCAAGAGGTGGAGCATGTTTATAGTTTTTTAATTCACCAGCCGCCTCAGCTATACTATAATTGCACCAAGAGTCAGCACCAGCTGGACAATAAGTGTGCTGTAGATTTTCATCGGTAGAAATTTTGTGGTAAAACGCTGTCCACATTTCTTTTCGTATTTTCTCCTTGGAATCGGAATTGCGTCTTATTACCAAACCATAATAAGTCGACAAATTTTTCATTGATTCGTTAGTTAATTTCAATGATTTTTCAGTATTTGCTTTTTTGGAATTGTTTTCGATTCACTTTTTTTGCTGCATTATATTCTTTTTTCCTTCCTTGACCCTTCTAAATAATCTTTTTTAACGTGCAAATAAAAAAAACAAGCCCCGAGGTGCGACCCTCGAGGTCCACACGGACAACTTCCCAGTAATATTTACATAAATATTAAAAATATTAAACACAATAATAATTATGGAAATACTACTTTTAACAATAAAGATGTACTTCTCATAAAAGTTATTGGAATGACTTAATAATAATCGTAACATCTACGCGAGCGTCAATTGATTACGTTAAGATTTTCGTGGATTGGTTTGATTTCATATTCATGTGGATCAATTGGAAGGGGGACAGGTTACAAAGCCTTTTCTACGTTATTTGTTATTTTCATATCGGTGCTTCAAGGACAAAACAGCGCTAGCAAAAATGAATGCAGTTTTTATTATTACGACAACTGACGAGATTTTGTCGCGTGATGGCCATTTTGAATAGTTGCGGTCAAAACTGCTAGCACTTCGGCATAATCACTGAATTTGTATTTTTTCGCGATTTTACATCAATGAAACTAATAATTATTTCTTATTTTTGATTATGCAGTCAAAAATAGGTTCAATTGCAAGTAAAAAGTAAAATATCATCATCAATGGCGCACCAGCCCAAATCGAGCACTGGCCTCCCGAAGACACAGCCTCCAACTGTCTCGGTCCAGCGACCGCGTCCTCCAATTAGCGAATCCCAGCAGGGATTCGCTGTCGTTGTCAACTGCATCCTCCCATCGTTTGCGTGGTTTTCCTGGTGGGCGGCTTCCTGTTGCTCGGCCTTTCATGGAGCGCTTGGGAATTCGCCTGTCATCCATACGCTCCACATGGCCAGCCCACTGAAGTCGTAGCAGTTTCGTCAGAATCGATACCGGTGGCTCGTCATAAAGAGCGTACAACTCATGGTTGTACCGGATTCGCCAGTCCGGTCCGTCCTTCACGGGCCCCAGAATACGTCTCAAAATGCGGCGTTCGAAGACGTCAATCCTTTTTTCTGAGGCTTGAGTCAAAGTCCATGTTTCACATCCGTAAATCAATACAGGACGGATGATCGTTTTATAGACGCGCAGCTTATTTTTTCGGTGCACTTTGTTACTTTTAATCACCGAGAGGACTGAAAAGTATATTTTATTGGCTAGACCAATTCGCCGTTCAATTTCGTCCTTTTCATTCCCGTCTTTGGCGAGGTTGACACCAAGATAAATAAAAGAGTAAAAAGTAAAATATATGTACTACAAATGATGAAGGAAGTAACTGAAATTTTACGAATACTAAAGAACAAAACTCCTAAAAACTACAATTGTTTATTTGATGAAAGCTTTTCAAAGCATATGATCTTAAAAAGTGTTGACTACAAAACATTTTACCATTCAAAACGTTGATTATCACAATTGCAAATTTGATTTGATTTGTATTGGTTCTCAAAATTTGAGCAATTTTTTTATTAAAGTTAAAACACGGTTCTGTGAAGACTATTAAAAATCTCCGCAAATTATGCAAATAATAAAAAACTTTGATTGACTTTACAACAATGCCTTTAGAATAAGAGATTTAAGGTATACAAATTTGTATGAACCCTTTTTACATGGTGATTTTGAATGATTTTTTTTATTTTAAACTCAATTTGTTTTGAAATGATGAGAAAATCTTTTGCTGGTCTCTCTACAGAAATTGATAAAAGTTTATAAATTTTTTAAGCATTTATTATTACGATGTTAATTTTATTAATTATTAATTAACTTTTTTATGAAAAAAAACACTAATTTTCAATATATTTTTATCAAATTAAAAAAAAGGCTTTAAAGATTTTTTTTAAAATTAAAAAGCATCATTAAAATATTAATACGCGTCGATTGACTTCTTAATGATGCAAAGATTATATTTGGTTCTCGAGATATAATGAATGACATAAATGACCATGAAGGTCATGATGACTTTTAATGATTTTTTATTTTTTATACATTTTTTTTGTAATCATGAAAAAAAAGATTTGGTGATTTTTTTACAAAAAATGTTTGGGGTATATAAATTATATATACATTGATTACTGCGTCTTGAAAATCAGGTTGAATATTTGATGTTTTTGGAAAAAACCCCAATTTTTGCACTTTTTTTCAAAAAATTAAAAAACCGCTCCAACGATTTTTTTAAAAATCTCTATTGAACGATGTTAATGTTAATACGCGTCGATTGACACCTTGATGAAGCAAATCATATGTTTGGTTCGCGAGATATAGCGCATAACAGGGTTGACCTTCAAGGGGTGAAAACAGCAAACCCCCCCCCCCCCCCCCGACCGAAGTGTCCCAAAAATTAATCAGCTCTTAAGATTGCAAAGACGCTTCGATTGACACCTTAACCAAGTCGATATGACTTTGTTTACGTGAGTTATGCTCGTAGAAAAACTGTCCGCGAACGCACGCATGTACGTACGTACATACACACACACACACATACATACTTCTTTCTAAAAACACTTAAAATATACTCGTTAGACCGCAAAACGTAACGATATGTTGAAAATTTCAATTTCGATTTTCGAGGCGATTACAAGAACTTCCCATATACTGGGAAGTTAACAAGTATAAACCGAAGCAGATGTTTCAAAACAAGTATAAACCGAAGCAGATGTTTCAAAACAAGTGGGGAGGCGAGAACGATGAAATACGCTAGAGAGTTGAAAAAAGCGCTTACGCCGCGTTTCGCCTTAGGCCCTTAAAAACTAGTTAAATTTTTTTATATCGCTCTAAAAACTTTTACATCGTATTTTTAATTGTATTTAGAACTAAAATCAATAAAATATTTTTTTCGATTTTTTTTTAAAAATTGTAACTTAAAAGTCCCCTTAAGTGATAACTAACTATCCGCATGACCCGCATGGCCCGTGTCAATGGTGTTTTTCGTGCGAATATTTACGTCGATAAAATATTGTAAACAACGATCAACAACAAACCATCTAATTATATTTACAGTTCCAAACAAAGTATATGTGAATCTTATATCATTAAATCTTGAACCGTAAACTGCTGCAAATATGCACCACTAGGGCAAATATGCCAACACCCACATGTAGGCATAACACAAACATATTCGTTCACCCTGGATTGCCCTAGTAACTCACTAACCCTCTCTATCCTGACTGTACGCACATGTGCGACCTTACTTTTGCCGCAACATTAACTCAGTAGCATCCTCGCAGTTTTTAGATGGAACGAATACGTCTATTTAGAATGCTCCTTGCATATCATTCAGCTCAGACTAATTAAATATTGGGGAAAGTCACTTATTGAAAGTTGACTATCGGCATGTTACTTAACTACAAATATTACGTTTATTTTTCAATTTACCATTAACTTCAGGAGGCCAGTTTCTGAAAAATATGTATATTCTGTTGGTTGACAAACCCAGAGTTAACCCTCCAGCGACTCCCTTTGCACGGCAACATGCACTGGCATTAGAAGCACGCATGTGCTTGTTTTCGCTTCTATTTCTGGATTCGTAGGCACTTATCTGATATAATGGGGCTTATGCATGTCAAGATTAAATTATCCTTCAGCGTCGACCGCACAGTGGCGATTTCAATTTAAACAAGCCGCGAAGTGCGACCCTTGAGGTCCACACGGTCAACTTCCCAGTAATATCTAGATAAACATTAAAAATATTAAACACAATAATAATTTTGAAAATACTACTATTTTAAGTAATAATAATGAGAGGTATTCATTGCAGTAACAGGAATGAGTTAATATTAATCATATCATCTACGGAAGTATCCATTGATTACGTAAGGATTTTGGTGTATGCGGGTAGATTGATTTGATCAATCAGTCGGTGGAGACATTTTCTACGTTATTTGTTATTTTCACATCGATGCTTGAAGGACAAAAGAGCGCTAGCAAAAATGAATGCAGTTTTTGTTATTACTCTCATTGAAGAGATTTTGTCGCGTGATGACCATTTTGAATAGTTGCGTTCCAAATTGTCATGACTTCAGCATAATCACTGAATTTATATTTTTTCACGATTTTACATCAATCAGATTAATAATTACTTTAATTATTCTATTGGTAAATTTTGAATATGCAGTCAAAAATAGGTTCATTTGCATTTAAAAAGTAAAATGTTCTATAAATGATGATGGAGGAAGTAATTGAAATTTTACGATTACTAAAGAATGAATTTATTAAAAACTACAAATTTTTTATTTGATGAAAGCTTTTTAAAGCATATGATCTTGCAAAGTATTGACTAAAAAACATTTAACCATTCAAAGCGTTGATTACTACAAATGCAAATTTGATTGAAATTTTGATAATTTTGAAAATTTAAGCAGTTTTTTTAATTAAAAGACTAAAAACTATTAAAAATCTGCTCAAATTATGCAAATATTTTAAAAGTTTGATTGAATTTACAACAATTTATTTAGGATAAAAGATATAAAGTAATGTCATTCATATGAACCCTCTTTACATGGTAACTTTGAATGATTTTTTTATTTTTTATTTAGTTTTTTGGAAAAAATTGTTGCTGGTTTCTTTTCAAAACCTGATAAAAATGTATAAATTTTATAATCATTTATTACTGTTTGTGGAAATCAGGTTAAAGAAATATTTTTTATGAAAAAACCCTGATTTCTCGCATTTTCTTCTATTAAATTAAAAAAAACGGCTGAAACGAATTTTTATAATGTTAAAAAATCACAAAAAATCACAAAGATATAATTCACACCTTATTGATGTAAATATTATATCTAGTTCGTGAGGCGTTCTAAACCACTAAAACTAAACGTGGTACCTTAAATTCGATCGGAATTCGTTTTGGTCCACTTTCTGACAGAAATTCTTTGAAGCTTATTACGTGATGTAACACCAGCGACGCAAAACAAAGTTTTCGCCGGCTACAACGCTTAACGGTACACGCGAGCAACCACATCACTACACAAGCGGTGGACGGCCGCATCTAGCATTAAGATATATTGTAAACACTAATACTACTATACTTTTCTGCCTATATAAAGCGAGGCATTCTCAAGCAGAGATCACTTGCACTTCACTCAGTGGCATCATAGCATCCAGCTTCCGAAACATTGAAAAGTTACAAATGTATAGACTTCACTGTCTATATCTTTATTAAAACACGTTTTTGAACACAATTATTTTTATTTTCAGTGAACCATTTGGTTCGAAGATTTTTCACGAACTAGTGCTTAAAACCTATTTTATCTTATTTATATACTATCTTATTTCTAAACATGTGGTAGCCACCTTTCTTAACTAATTTTTACATTGGTAGCGTCTTGCCTTAACGTAATATACATTTCACAAGTTCGTATCTAAATTCTTAATCTATATTTACATAGATCCTGTGAAATGCCGACACTGCCACAAGGTAATAAAATTGGAACGCGGAATGCGGAATGCCGACAACGTCATAAAACTAGTGAGAAAAAAGGATACTTATGGTAGGCATTACGTAACTCCTCCCTTTCTAAGTGAGAAATCTGTCCTCAGATTTCAAATAGTAAGAATTTACTTATAATTGCTAATTGGAAGAAACTATACAGGAGAAATCTTTTTAGACTTGTGGTATCTTTGGGGGTGTATCTTATGATTTTTATTAGCTGGTACATATCTCGGTTGGAGTTTAGTTGGATTTGGGTTTTTTATAAATTCTGTATCTAAATTAACTACTCGTCTTTTCTTATTATGGTAGTCGTTATTTCGCTGTTGGTTTCTTGTTATGCGCTCAAGAATAGCTGAAAATGGAGTATCGGTTTGCTGAAAGAATACAGCAGCAGGTTTCTCTTTGTGGGCAGAATGGATCGTATTATTGTAATACTGTACACACTCATGAATAGGGTTAAGTTCGGTTAGATTTCGATCTTCCTGTTTTTGACGCACAAGATAGGTCCTAAGGTTCTCGTTCAAACTTCTGTGAGCAATTTCTATATCTGAGTTTCCTGTCTTATGTTGGGGTGATACAAAATGGTATTTAATACGGTTATTAGTCAACCAGTCTTTAGTTTTTTGAGTGTTAAAGGCGCCTTCATTGTCTGTTATAATTTTATTTGGCTTACCGATTTTATTAAATACATTCTGAAGAGCTTGGTTAACAGTATCCCATTGCCTATTTTTTATTGGTTCTAGCACCAAAAATTTTGAAAATTTATCGATAATTGAAATGTAAGGTGAGTTTTTATCTCTAAACCATATATCCATATGATATGTATCTCTTATGTTGTCAGGGTAGGGTGGACTTTTAAATGGAAGCTTAGCGGGGTTTCTTTCATATTTAGTTTGCTTGCATGTTTTGCATGCGTTTATATAGTTTGATATGAGTATTTTAAGATTTGGAAAATAATATTTGTCTTTTAAATCCAGATATATTTTCTCAATACCTTGATGATTTGAAGCAATATGTTGTTTTGCTATTATTTCTTTAATTTCTAATTCATTGCAATTATGCAGGCGCTTTGTTGCGTTTACGATAGAAAAATTGCTGTTAGATATACGGAGCTTTGAATATTCTTCCTGCATTGTAAGGAGGGATTGTTTTGTAGGGAAATTAATTGCTGTAGTGCCAGTTTTTGCAACGTGATTATTTAATATGTAACTCATAGTTTTGGGCGAAAAATCTTGGAAAGTAAGATGTAATCAAAAAAGTAAATCACAAATCACAAAAGTAATATTCGTTTTCCTTGGTACCTTATTAATTTGGCTTGATTTGTCTTTCCCTGTTTTAAGAATATTTGGGTGTTGAAGAAGTTTATTGGCCTCATTAGCAGTATGTTGAGTTGCCACAAGAGATTCGTTCTCAATAGCATTAGCCAATTGTATTCTAGAAAGAGCGTCTGCAACACTATTTTCCTTCCCCTTAATGTGAGAAATTGTGAAGTTATATTCACTCAGTTTAAGCCTCCACCTTTGCAATTTTGTGTTATCTTCTTTTATATTGTCTAGGTACTGCAAAGGTTTATGATCTGTAACGAGTGTGAAACTGCGACCATACAAGTAAGGCCTAAAATATTTAGTTGACCATATGATGGCAAGGAGCTCTTTCTCTATTGTAGAATAATTTGTTTCAGTTTTGTTAAGTGTACGAGATGCAAAAGCTACAGGCTTTTTATTTTGGGATAATACTGCTCCGATGGCAAATTGAGAGGCATCCGTGGTTAAAGTAAAGGGCTTTGAAAAGTCCGGGTGGGCTAAAATCGGATCATTAATTACATAGTTCCTTAATTGATTGAAAGATTGCGTATAATCAGAATCAGTAACATTGATCTTGGAGTTTTTTTGTAGCCTAGTAGTAAGAGGCTTGGCGATTTTCGCATAATCCTTAATGAACTTGCGGTAAAATCCTGTCAAACCAAGAAAACTCTTTATTTGCTTGGTCGTGGTGGGTATAGGAAATTTCTGGATGGCAATTATTTTTTCCGGGTTAGGTTTTATACCATCAGCGGTTATGATATGACCTAAAAATTCGGTATGTTTTGAAAGAAAATGTGTCTTCGATAGTTGAATTTTAAGATTAGCGTTTCTTAATTCTGTAAAAATGTTCCTAAGAGCTATTTCGTGTTCTTGCAACGATGTGCTGAAAACCAGAATATCGTCCATGTAAACAATGCAATTTCTGTTAATGTATTTTTGTAAAATATGATTCATTAATTTTTGAAATGTGCCGGGTGCATTTTTCAGCCCAAATGGCATTCTGAGAAATTCAAAATGCCCCATTCCTGTTGAAAATGCAGTTTTATACCGATCCTGAGGTTCTAGCTCGATTTGGTGAAAACCTTTAGCCAAATCGATGCTAGTAAAGTATTGACAATTTCCCAGTTTACCCAATAAATCGTCAATGTTTGGGATTGGATATTTATTTTCAACAGTTAATTGGTTTAACTTTCTGAAATCTATAACCAGTCTGTGTTTTCCACCCTTTTTAGGTACTACCCATATGGGATTATTATAAGGAGACTGAGAAGGCTGTATAATTCCCTGATGTAAATCTTCCATAATTTGTTTGTTTACAAAATCATTAACTGATTGGGGAATTCTATAATTCCGTTGATATATCGGTTTATCCGATGTAAGAGGCAGAGCATGCTTGATGCTATGCGTAAAGGTTAGTCGCTGTTTTTCATCGTATTGTAAGTCTGAAAACTCTTTGGTTATTCGATCTATTAGCTCAAATTCTTCTTTTGAGTAATGCTCCGTACGAGGCCGATTTTCACTTTCTGGAAAGTGTTTGAGCGCCTCCGAAAAATAAGTTTGTTCCACTTGTTTACCAAAGTAGAGCGTGTGTTTAGGGGTAATAATAGTTTTGTTTTTATAATCAATAAATAGTTCCTGTACTAGATAGAATGTTATTTCATATAATAGCACGAAAATTTTTACGCGAAAAAAGTATTACCTAAGTGTCATTGAATGAATTCAAGGGATCCAAATTCCTCCGGAAATCGTCTTCGAAGATAATGTGTACTTCGTGACTTTTGATTAATATATGAAATTATTGTGGGAGATTTTTTGATGCTCGGATACTAATTTTTCATCTAATAGAGATATTGAGCATCCAGAATCTATAAGACATTGAAGTTGTAATAAATCTTCCTTCTGCTCTTTGTGATTTCTTGATCGGTACTCCGCAAGGGAGATGCTTGTTTTGAGGCGGCAAATCATTGCTGTTGCCACAAATTTGGCGCAGGATCCAAGACCCAAGCGTCCGATATTATCAAGCCACGTCACGGCTTGCAAGTCTACGTCTTGCCTAATTACGGCAAGCAGGACTGATCGTTGCCAAGTCACGGCAGTACAAATCAAAATCGTGTTTTCGATTTGAGTCGATCAGAAGAAGACTGATCTCGTCCTTTTATTCCATATTTCTTAAATACTATTTTTCATGTACAACTTACAACTAAATATATAATCCCTACTCTAAAATTCGTATTTACAAAATTAAATCTTATATTCCTAGTACGTGACCAATACTCAAAAGAAGTAATAAACTCTGATACTTTATTGACCTAATTTATTACTTCATAAACAGAACTAGAGTCCAATACTCATAATTTTGTCTACGCGCATAAATTATGAGAAGCACTTGACTCTTGCAGCACACACATGTACATGTAAGATGCTTATCATCTTATTAGTTCTGTCGCCGGCCAGATAATTAATGTGCATCGGCTGCCATCTGTGCTATGTGATTTTTCACGCGCCCATCTGTGCTATGTGATTTTTCACGCGCGTGATGTAGATCACGGATCACTTGTGTGGTAATTTATGTGGGCTATTTTATGTGGGTTCACTACACCCTTAACCTTTTGAGTTGAGAGTTTGGATCCAAATTCGAAACTACGAGAAAAATTTAATTTTTTTTTTTTGATTGGTCAGGTGTTAGGATTGGATTTTTACATTTTGCATTTTTTTTTTGTATTCTTATATTTGATATTTATTCTTTTGAAAAATCTTAAGTCTATTATTATGTATCCATTTTGTTTTATTGTCTATGTCTAGTAATGAATTTACTTTGGTTTTTTCTATTACTCTAAATGGACCTTTATACGGTTTTTCATGTTTTCGCTTATTCTCTACTTTTATTAACACAAGATCATCAATTTCAATATTTAGCGGATTTGAGTAAGGTTGTTTATTGGTTCTTGCAATTTTAGTTTTTTCGATTAAGTCTTTTGCTTTCGTTAGAGACATCTTTAATCTAAGTTTTAGTTCATTTTTATAGTCATCAAGATTGTATATTTTATCTGAATCTTTTAAAATGTCGTTAGGTAGGTACGAGAGTTTGCCAAAAACAAGTTCATAGGGTGTGTAATTTGTATCAACGTGTGGGGTTGTATTATAAGAGAATGTATAAAAAGGTATCCATTCATCCCAATTGTTGTTATCAACGAAAGATAGCAAATATTCGTTAAGGACTCGGTGGTTCCTTTCTACTACACCTAACGTCTCATGATGGTAAGGGGTTGAGAATATTTGTTTAATCTGAAGTAACTCGCATATTTCCTTCATTAGGCTATTGGTAAATTCAGTCCCTAAATCTGTTTTTAAAACTTTAAAATGACCGTATAATAATATGAATTTATTTACTAAAGCTTTTGCCACTGTTGTAGCATCCTTACTCTCTATGGGTATAGCAGTTATGTATTTAGTTAATTCGCACTGAATAGTGAGAATGTATCTATAAGTTTTTGAAATTCTTAACGGGCCAACAATGTCTGCGCTTACTATTTCAAAGCTTGTAGACGGTGTATTAGTTTTCATCATTTTTTCTCTAGTGTGCTTAGTGATCTTATTCAACTTGCACTTTTCGCATTGATTTATGTGCTTTTTGACCATTTTCTTCATATTCTTCCAACAATATCTCTGTTTTATTTTCAGTAATGTCTTGCGTACTCCTGTATGTCCTCCATGTGGCGAATTGTGGTATTCATTAATTAGTTCTTGTTGTTTTTCGGCGTCCCGAATTCTTATGGGCGGTTTATATATCAGTATTTTCAGTCTGTATTTCTCTTCACGTTGCAACGTATTAAATATATTCTTGAACTCATTCTTTGGTACGTACCTAAATATATCATCATTAGAAGAAAGTGCTAGTGCATCAATGCTATTGTTCCGTGAATAAATTAGCAATTTCTTCATGACAGAAACTAATTTCGTGTACGAATTGTCATTGCATTTATCGCGAACTTTCAGTTTATCGTTGGCGGAAACGGGTTTCTCGTCATCTTTATCGCTGTAGCGCACTATTATAAAATCTTTCTCTTTATATATTTCATTATTATTTCCTTTGCTGCTGAAAATATTATTTTTGTTTTCTTTCTTTTCGCTGCGTAGCATATTAAATTTTAATTTCATAGCCCCTTTTATATCTGACAATGAAGTGCAATCAAACGCATGGAGGTGATCAGTCTCTTCGTTCTGTTTGTCACTTTTATTGTTGATTTCTATATTATTATTTTCGCCTTGTAACTTTTTTGTCTTGCTCCTTGTTATTGCTAGCAATTTTTTGCTGATGTTCTCATCGTTCGTTGGAGGTATCATGGATTTTAACATACTCGAATCAAGTTGTATTCTTGACAGTGCATCTGCATTTGTATTTATATTGCCCTTTTTGTATATTATTTCGAAATCGTAATCTGATAGATCTAGCCGTATTCTTGTTAGTTTTGAAGATGGATTTTTGTGCGTAAACAGGGATACTAAAGGTCTGTGGTCAGATACGACTATAAACTTGCGTCCATACAAATATGGTCTGAAAAAGTTTATGCCCCAATGTATCGCTAATAGTTCCTTTTCTATGATCGGTTTGTTTAATTCGTGCTTATTCAAAGATTTGCTCGCGTACGAGATTGGTAAATCTGAACCAATTTCTCCTTGAGATAGAATAGCACCTAGTGCGAAATTTGACGCGTCCGTAGTAAGTATGAATGGTTTTTCGAAATCAGGGTATTGAAGTATTGCAGGTGAAATCAGTTTGCGTTTTAAAATTTCGTAAGCTGTTTGCTGCTCTTTTTCCCAAACAAACGGTGCTTTTTTCTTTAAGAGTGAATTCAAACTCTTGGCCGTTTCTGCAAAGTTTGGTATGAAACGACGGTAGTAGTTGCAGAACGCTACGAATCTTCGCACTTCATCCGCGGTCTTTGGGATGGGATAATTTTTGATTACTTCATGTTTTGCAGGGTCTGTTTTTATGCCATCTGCTGTAATAAGGTGTCCTAAATACACCACTTCTGATTTTAAAAACTTGCATTTGTTTGCATTTAATTTCAAGTTGTACTTACGAAGTCTCTGTAAAACTTTTCTCAAGTTGTCGTTATGATGTTTTACGCTGCATCCGAAAACCATGATGTCGTCCACATATAGAAATGCTGAGTCGCTTAGACCCGTTAGAGCAATAGTGAGCATCCTTTGAAAACTATTCGATGATATTTTCAATCCGAAAGGTAATCTTTTGAATTGGTAATGTCCATCGTTGGTGGAAAAGGCGGTTAACGGTCTTGATTCCTTTTCCAGCTCGATCTGATGAAATGAACTGGTCATATCCAAGGTTGAGAAATATTTTGCCCTGCCTAGTTTGTCCAGGACATCTTCCAACCTTGTCAATGGGAATTTGTCGTTCACTAGTTTGTCATTCAGTTTCCTGAAGTCTACAACCAATCTCCACTTTTTCTCATCGTTAGAGCTTTTCTTGGGTACAACTAACAATGGTGAGTTGTACGGGCTTGTTGATTGTTCGATGATGTCGTTATCTTTCATCTCACGTACTTGTTTTTGGATTTCTTCATTCTGTGTCTGTGGTAGTCTATAATTTTTTATGTAGACTGGGTTTTCATCGCATGTGTTTAGTTTTTGTCTGTAGAAATTATTTTTTGTGAGGTATTCACCTTCAAGGTGGAATACGTCTTGGTATTCTGTAATAATTTCCAGTAGGCTCTTGTTAGCTTGTTCATCGAGACTTTTGGTGTTGATAATGTTTATCAGTTCGTTCAATCGTTTCCTGTCAAATTTCTGCACTGTTTTTAATATTTCGTAATTCCTCAGCGGTTCTACCTCTGTTTGAAAGTCTTTTAGAGTTATGTCATGTTCGTTGGTATTAAGTATTTTCGCATGACATATACCTTTCGCTGGAATTATACAATTGCTTAAGAATATTCCTTTTTCAATCTCCTTGTTTAATATTATGCTGTCTTCTGATCTATCTACGTCTATTGGTAATATAACTTCTGTTCTCGCGGGAATTGTTATGCGTGCCATGTTTACTTTTCTCGTGTACATTGGTATTACTACATCTCTGTCATGAGTACTGAAGGATATGGTATACGTCTCGAAGTCTATTTTGCACATATATTTGATAAGCATATCTCGTCCTATGATGCCATCAATTTCGATAGGAAATTGATCATCTACCGCATGAAATGTGTTGGATATTATAGTGTCTTCAATGTTAAAGTTTAACCTGATTGTTCCCAGTGACATTGTTGTTTCGTTTGTTATGCCCGTTAATTTGCATCTGTTGTGCGTTTGCAAATCATATTTTGCTAGATTATGTAACTTATATATGGAGATATCCG
Organism: Oxycera nigricornis; assembly: GCA_963942545.1. Classification (NCBI taxonomy): domain Eukaryota; kingdom Metazoa; phylum Arthropoda; class Insecta; order Diptera; family Stratiomyidae; genus Oxycera; species Oxycera nigricornis. Next base: position 62,827,453 of record OZ012660.1, on the reverse strand, counting down.
CTCCAGTGTCTATTAGAAGTTTAAGATATCTGTGCTCAGATTGACTGAAGATTTTTACATAATTTGTGCATATACCCGTAATTCTATATATCTTATTATCTACCTTATAAGTGTTGTATTCGGCTTTAGATACTTTGTTTCTTCCGGGAGGTTGCCTTATTCCTCTCGGGAATTTGTTACGTTTCCCTGGTTGTCTACTAATCTTATTCTTCTGGTATCGTTTCTTCCGGAGTTACTGTTATATCTGTTGTTGTTATTATAACCATTGTTGTTCCTATTTTTGTTGAAATTTCTGTTATTGTTTGGAAATCTATCATTGTATCGGTTGTTAGTTCTGAATGTATTATTGTTAAAATTGTTTCGCGATTGATTGCGATTTCCCCTATAGATATTTCTATTAAAATTATTTTGATTATTTTGTCCTCTGTAGTTATTATTTCTACCTCTGTTAATGTACATTATGCCATTAGGTTGAGCTTCGTTATGCTCAATTTCAGTAGCTAACGTGATGGCTTCACTGAAAGTTTGCGGTCGTGCAGCGAATATAGTGTCCTTGATTTGATCGTTAAGACCATTTTTGAAGATTGTTAGTGCGTATGTATCGTTAATCGTTTGTATTGCTTTTTTAGCAACTTGGTTTACTTCCGCGCCAAGTGCGCTAATCTGTAGTTGGTTCAGGTCATTCACTAACGATAGGATCTTGTCTTTATATGCTGTGACAGGCATGCGTTTTTGCGTGAAATTTGCCAGTTGGGTATGGATTTGCGGAATAGTTTTATTTATTTTGTATTTGAGACGTAGTTCTGTTTCTAAGTTATCGATGTTGACTATTGTCGAAACGTTTAGTGCCGTTCTAACGTTTGGACTAAGTTTGATATGGAGAACTAGGTTTAGCAACTCTGTTTTTCCTTCTGGGTTAAGTTTCTTGTCCAACAGTTTTATAATAGTTAAAAATGTCTCTAGCTCAGTGTGTTTTCCCTCAAAAGTCGGTATTATTTTAATCGCTGTTTCGATGTTAAAGTCAGCCATGTCTTTGTGCGTTATACTTTCTTCAATCTTTACTAATATGTTCGCGGCGTTCAGCCGTTGTTTCAGGTTTGTAATTAGGTTATCACAAACTGAAGAAAAAGTTGATTTTAGTTCTATTGCATCTCCTTCATTGATGCTATCAAATAAATTTGTTCCTTCTATTTCAGCGTTTATAGTGTACTCTAACTTTTCTTTTAATGTATTGACTGTGTAGGTCTTTGATTTTTTCAAATTTGATAATGTATTCTGAAGTTCAAATAAAATTTCCTTCAATCGCGTTGTCGACATTTATGAGAAGTATGTTATTGAGTCCCAAAACAATATTCCTATCCACTACTTTCTAGTGCGTTATTTCTGCTAATTGAAATTATTTTGATGAAATTGATTTTTTGACTATATTCTAAAATTATGTTTGTTTGGGTTGAACAATTATTACTCATTATAGTTAGTTTTTTACAATTCTATTTTTTTTTTCAAATTTCTTAATTCTTTAGTATAAGTTTTCCGCTGTTCTCCCGCTGCTATGTGGACTAATCTGTGTAGGATGGCCTTGTCTCTCCTTTCCTTGTATTTTCTTCCGCCTCGTTGTCGCCTCTTGATCTTTGTTATTTGCGGATTTTCGTTTCGCTTCTTCCTGAACTCCTGAATGTTTCTTGGTTGTGGTCCCGGTAATTTCGTCGCTGCATATGCTGGTGCCTCAGGGTTCTTGATGATTACGTATGGTTGCACTATTTCTTCTATGTGTCGCTCGGCGTTGATTAAGCATCGCTTAAAGGCTTTATTGAACTCCTCATCGTTTGAAATGTCATCGTGTAGCTCGCCCTCCTCGAAGTCATCGGGTTGTTGTTTTGCTAATTTGTCGGTCGTAGGTTCGTAGTTTGCAGGATCGCCATGTAATGAATCTTCCTTCTGCTCTTTGTGATTTCTTGATCGGTACTCCGCAAGGGAGATGCTTGTTTTGAGGCGGCAAATCATTGCTGTTGCCACAAATTTGGCGCAGGATCCAAGACCCAAGCGTCCGATATTATCAAGCCACGTCACGGCTTGCAAGTCTACGTCTTGCCTAATTACGGCAAGCAGGACTGATCGTTGCCAAGTCACGGCAGTACAAATCAAAATCGTGTTTTCGATTTGAGTCGATCAGAAGAAGACTGATCTCGTCCTTTTATTCCATATTTCTTAAATACTATTTTTCATGTACAACTTACAACTAAATATATAATCCCTACTCTAAAATTCGTATTTACAAAATTAAATCTTATATTCCTAGTACGTGACCAATACTCAAAAGAAGTAATAAACTCTGATACTTTATTGACCTAATTTATTACTTCATAAACAGAACTAGAGTCCAATACTCATAATTTTGTCTACGCGCATAAATTATGAGAAGCACTTGACTCTTGCAGCACACACATGTACATGTAAGATGCTTATCATCTTATTAGTTCTGTCGCCGGCCAGATAATTAATGTGCATCGGCTGCCATCTGTGCTATGTGATTTTTCACGCGCCCATCTGTGCTATGTGATTTTTCACGCGCGTGATGTAGATCACGGATCACTTGTGTGGTAATTTATGTGGGCTATTTTATGTGGGTTCACTACAAAGTCTCTTTCCTCCAATTGTGAGGTCAATGATTTAAGTTTTGATCCGAGGCTTCTATATAAACATCCTGCGCATGCAGACTGGATTCAGCTGAACGCACAGTGTTCATAGATACTTCGTCTTTTATTGGCATATTGGGACGATTAGGAAATGCAAAGTTATTGGAATTGGATGTAACATTGGCACTATTTCTGGGATTAACTTGGGGTTGGAAATTTTTTGAGGGAAAATGACACTTGTTTTGAATCGGCACGTGGTTTTCAATCGAAAAATTAATATAGTTTGTTTGAACCAGAATCTGGTGTGCTTTTTCAAGTGTATCTGGGTTTCGCGCACAAAGAATTCCACGTAAAGGTTCTGGGGACTTATTTATAAATATATCTTTGGCTAATAATGTGTTTAGAATAATCCTAGCTAATTTGTCATTCTCACTTAACTGACTATTATATTTCACCTTATTATTAATTTTGTATAGACACTTACATATATATTCATAAAACTTCGCTCCTGTCGTGAACCTGGCTGCTTGCATTCGTCCCATTAGCTGGATTTCTGACTCTTGCGTATCAAAATGCTGTACTAAGATGTTTCGGGTTTCGTCCCACGATGACACCATATGACAGTTGAGTGTCGCTCTTGCACGTCCTACAATCTTCATAAGAACTTGTTGGAAGAGGATGGCACCGTTCACGTTGGCCGTTATGTGTGCTGATATTGTGTTGACTGCGTGAATAAAAGCGTGCAGATCGTCCTGATTCCCATCAAAGGGTGGTAATGCGGCTATATATTTCATTAGGCTGGACAGATCCATGTTTGGATGTTCTTCGCGAGCTTCCAAACTCCAATTGTTCAGGAGATTTATAAGTTCTTGAATTTGTCTCATACACTTATTTGATTGTTTTTGCCAAGTTCCAGTCTCAGAACTCGTTCAGGAATTATGACTTGAGTCCAGCAAAAACTAAGTGAGGAGATCAAATTCGATGCCGACTGCGCCAGTTACAAATGTATAGACTTCACTGTCTATATCTTTATTAAAACACGTTTTTGAACACAATTATTTTTATTTTCAGTGAACCATTTGGTTCGAAGATTTTTCACGAACTAGTGCTTAAAACCTATTTTATCTTATTTATATACTATCTTATTTCTAAACATGTGGTAGCCACCTTTCTTAACTAATTTTTACATTGGTAGCGTCTTGCCTTAACGTAATATACATTTCACAAGTTCGTATCTAAATTCTTAATCTATATTTACATAGATCCTGTGAAATGCCGACACTGCCACAAGGTAATAAAATTGGAACGCGGAATGCGGAATGCCGACAACGTCATAAAACTAGTGAGAAAAAAGGATACTTATGGTAGGCATTACGTAACTGAAACACTGAGCGAAGCAACGCGCGCGGATAATTACGGGATATATCGCTTCACGCATATGGCATCAGAGCATCCCGAATAGTGGAACTCAGAAACATTGTGCGAAGTGTCGGTAAAAGTAAAAAACCCCTTAAGAATCCTCTTAAGACTGATGAGTCCATTCCTGTAAGACTTTACTGATCAAATACAAAAAGTAACCATAGATACTACAAAGTGTACGGTACAAAATTGACGCCTAAAGTGGGGCCGAATAAAACAGTTGGAAATACTAAAACAATCAGAAAATCAAGTCACAGTGTGACGAAAGAAGGGCAGAAAACATATTAGAATTACCTTCTTCAACTGCAATGAATCTATCCAAAGAGCAATTTGAAGAGCTCCTTAATGTTATTCGTGCCCCTACGTTCGAGGAGAGAGGGAAAAATTTCACTAGCTGCTCCGCCAGATACAACGGAACTAGACTCGAACACAAGGTTGAGGATTTCATAGCCAAGGTCGACATATTTAAAAAGTGTGAAAATATGTCAGACGAAATAGCACTAGCAGGCTTTCCCCTTTTATTAGAAGAGCTTGCAGCACAATAGTGGATGAGAATAAAGAATGATATATCTACATGGGAAACAGCGATAGAAAATCTTCGTAAAACGTTTGCCCCAACTAGGCCATACTACCAAATATACGCTGAAATTTTCGAAGTTAAGCAAAGTAGTAATGTATATACAGACGATTTTATTTGCGAGAAGCGCTGTCTATTAGCACAACTACCTAAAAGTAGGCACTCTGAACAAGAGCAAATTGATTTGATATTCGGGACAATTAACTTGACAATCCGCGAACAACTGCACCGAGAAAATATTAAAAATTTCGAACAATTGCTTGTGAAAGCCCGAGAAGTTGAAAATAAAATTAAAGAACGCGACGAAATGCAAAGTGCAGTGAAAAAACCAAGTGCCGGAAATCAGTTCGATAAGAAAATAGCAAGGTTTACCTACTGCCATTTTCCATGGCATTCGATCGACGAATGTTTAAAACGTAAAAAAAGCGAAAACTCTAAGCTTAGTGACAAAAATACTGGACACAAACTGTGCGTTGAAGTGCTACGGTTGCGGAAAACCAGGCGTTGTGAGAGCCGAGTGCCCGACCTGTACACGGCCATCAAAACCATCGGACGCAACGGAGGCAGCCAGTTTTTGTTTTACTAACATTCAGCAAAAACAACCTAGCATCAACCTTCGAAGCCGCCCAGCTATCAACGTTAAGATAGAAGGAGAAGAAGGATGTGTTTTCATCGACACGGGAGCACCAGCCAGCCTCGCGAGCTACAGTTTATACAAACTTCTGCTGAAAAAAGGGGTATCATTTGCCGAAGAGGAAATATGTACAATTTTCGCCGACGGAAATCGTAAGCAACAAAAAGTGAAGTATACGATGATAAACATTCACTTAAAGCACAAAATAGTACCCACCCAATTATTGGTGTTACCAGAGTCGCAAGACAATCGGACACTCTTGGGATGTGATTTCATCGAAGATGCTAGCATAGAGCTTAGTCTACCGCAAAAATATTGGTACTTTTCGGAAGATAACCGAACAAAATACAATTTTACCTACAACGAAGGTATTACAAAGTTGCAGGAGAACACGCCACCATTTTTTAACTTTGTTAACATGGAAACAAAGATACCAGAATATGAGGCAGATGACTACCCTGAAGTAAAATCGCCGCAAATCGGTAAATATTTAGCACTCATGGAATGCCCATCAGGCCCATCACCCATTAAGGCAACCCCCAGAAAGCTACAATTCGAAGCTGCAGCTATTGCAGAGGATTACGACATGGAATCGGAACAGATCGACAAGTTCCTGTCCTCCATGCAACAGCCAATAGGTTTGTCCCCCTCAAATCAACGTCGAGGAAAAAACAGTTTTACCCTTGTGAGGCAGAAATAGCCAGTGTCGACGTTCTCCAGCTCCGTGCAGATGAAGGGGAATCGTTCGAACAATGTGAGAGATCAGTTTATTCACCTCCTCACGAACAATGCAGAAGTATTCGCTGCAAGGGGACCACCTGCAAAATTCGCCACTCATAAAATACATACTGGCGACCACGCGCCTATATCAATGCCACCATACCAATTATCTTCGCGACAAAAAGAGATAGTGGATGCAGAAATCAAGGAAATGCTCGAAAACGACATAATCGAACCCTGCGAGTCGCCGTGGACATCACCTATTGTGATGGTGCCCAAGAAAGATGGAGGTGTGCGTCTTTCTGCTGATTTTCGACAGCTCAACGCGATTACGAAAGCAGATCGCTACCCTTTGCCACGAATCGATGATTTGCTACACGCAACAGCTAAATTCAAATATATGGCAGTCATCGACCTCCACTCAGGCTACTGGCAGATACCCATGCATGCTGACGATATGGACAAAACTGCCAACTCCAAATGGCATCTATAGATTTAGAAGGATGCCCTTTGGACTTCGCAACGCCGCTGCAACTTTCCAGAGGATGATAGATAAGTTTAAAATTAAATGCAAGGACGCAAGGTTAATTATATATATATATTAGTATTATGCGAAACTAAAATCGAATTGTTCAGAACCTTAAAAAAAGTTTTCGAATGTTTAAAAGACTTTAATTCAAGAGCAAATAGGTACAAATGTAAATTTGGATGTTCAGAACTAAAATTCTTAGGACACATTATAAATAAGGATGGCATTCAAGTAGATCCTAGTAAAGTTAGTGCGATTGCTAAAACCCCGAATCCTAGGAACTTGAAGCATTTAATTTCCTTTTTGCAAATGTATTCATGGTATTGAAGATTCATAGCTTCGTTCGCTGAGATATCCCAACCATTGTCAAAGTTAACCAAGAAAAATGTAGTTTGGACATGGGCAAATGAACAGCAGGAAGCGTTCAATAAATTGAGGGAACTGCTAACTACAGCACCAATACTTCAACAAGCAGATGACAATAAACTGTTTATTTTGCGAACCGATGCGAAGAGGAGCAGCTTTACTCCAAGGGGAGAAACATAACGAACGCCCAGTAGAATACGCTAGTAGATTGTTAACGTCAGCGGAGAGAAACTATAGCACAACAGAAAGAGAAGCTCTAGCAGTAGTATGGGCAGTATCAAAATTTCAAGGCTATATAGATAGACAAGAAGTTATTGTCACATCCGACCACCAGCCTCTGAAATGGTTAATTTCACTCAAATCTCCCACTGGAAGATTATCACGTTGGGCTTTGCAGTTGCAACCATTTAACTTGCGAATCGAATATATTCCCGGCAAAGCTAACGTGAAAGCCGATGCTCTTTCTACACCATTTTGTGAAGACAATAAGCTTCACTGTTGCGGAATTTGTACGGTAACCATAGATATACCAAACAAAAATGCAAAACAAGTAAGAGAAGAACAGCTGAGTGATCCCCACATGAAGAAAATCATAGAAGCTTTTGGGAACAATTCAGCACAGGAAGAGTTCTTCAGATACACAGCTCGTGGATATCTAATGAACGAGGGAGTCTTATATCGATATACACCTGACGTGGAATCAGATGAACCTCAGTTGGTAATTCCGAAAGACGACCAGGTTAATATAATCAAACATTATCATGACCAACCTACCGCCGGACATTATGGAGTAGAAAGAACTCTACGGAAAATAGCATTCCGATATTTTTGGGTAGGTATGCGTCACGATATAGCTGAATATGTCAAAAAATGTATAGAATGCCAACGCTACAAGGCAAGTAACTTAAAACCAGCGGGTCTGCTGCAGACACCCGTAATGAATCAACGTTTTGAGGTGCTGGCAGTAGATTTATTTGGTCCGTTGCTCAAAACCAAGGACAATTTACCATTTATTCTCATTATCGAGGACGCCGCTTCCAAGTGGATCGAATTGTTAACTTCCCAGTATATGGGAAGTTCTTGTAATCGCCTCGAAAATCGAAATTGAAATTTTCAACATTTCTTTACGTTTTGAGGTCTATAGAGTAGGTATAAAGTGTTTTTAGAAAGGGAGATGTATGTGTGTGTGTGTGTGTGTGTACGTACGTACGTCTGTACGTTCGTGGACACTTTTTTCTACGAGCATAACTCACGTAAACAAAGTCATATCGACTTCGTTAAGGTGTCAATCGAAGCGTCTTTGCAATCTTAAAATCTGATTTTGGGAAACTTCGGTCGGGGGGGGGGGGGGTTGCTGTTTTGCCCGTTTGAAGGTCATTTCTGTCATGCGTTATATCTCGCGAACCAAACATACGATTTCCTTGATCAAGGTGTCAATCGACGCGTATTTACATTTATGTGATTCTATAAAGTTTTTAAAAAATTTCTTGGAGCCGTTTTTTAATTTTTTAAAAAAAGTGCAAAAAATTGTTTTTTTTTTCAAAAACAATAAATTTTTAACCTTATTTTCAAGTCAAAGTAACCAATGTTTATATAATTTATATACTCCAAACAATGTTTGTAAAAACAACATCAAAACTTTTTCTCATGACTACGTAAAAAATTAAATAAAAAATCATTAACAGTCATCATGATCTTCAAGTTCATTTTTATCATGCATTATATCTCGCGAATTAAACATATGATTTGCATGATTAAGGTGTCAATCGACGCGTATAAATATTTTTGTGAATCTGTCGAAATTTGAAAAAAAATCGTTGAAGCCGTTTTTTAATGTAAGAAAAAAAGTGCAAAAAATTAGTTTTTTTTAGAAACAATAAATTTTTAACCTGATTTGCGAAGTATAGTAATCAATGTTTATAAAATGTATATACTCCAAACAATTTTTGTAAAAACAACATGAAATTTTTTTCTCATGATTACGTAAAAAATTAAATAAAAAATCATTAATAGTCATCATGATTTTCAAGGTCATTTTTATCATTTACTATATCTCACGAACCAGATATAATATTTGCAGCATTATGGTGTCAGTTGACGTATATTAACATCTTTGTGAAGTTTTTAACATGATAAAAATTCGTTCCAGCCGTTTTTTTAATTTAATAGAAGAAAATGCGAAAAATTATGGTTTTTTTCATAAAAAATATTTATTTAACTTGATTTGCACAGCACAGTGATACCAGTTTATAAAATTTATACATTTTTGTCAGTTTTTGAAGAGAAACCGGCAAAACTTGTTTCCATGATAAAAAGAAAAACTAAATTAAAAATAAAAAATCATTCAGTTACTTCGTAAAAAGGGTTCATACGAATGATATCTTTTATTCTAACAAAATTGTTGTAAATTCATGCAAAGTGTTAAAATATGTGCATAATTTGAGCAGATTTAGTCTTTTAATTAAAAAATATGCTTAAATTTGTATCAACGCTTTGAATGGTAAAATGTTTTGTAGTCAATACTTTGCAAGATCATATGCTTTGAAAAGCTTTCATCGAATAAAATATTGTAGTTTTTAGTAGATTCATTCTTTAGTCATCGTAAGATTTCAATAACCATCATCATGTGAAATAGATTTTACTTTTTACATGCAAATGAACCTATTTTTGAATGCATATACAAAATTTTTCAAGACCAACCAAAAAGGCCCCCACCGATTGATCCGCGTGAATATTCAATCTGTCCTCATCGTCCAAAAACCTTACGTAATCAATGGACCCTCTCGTAGACGATATGATTCATATTAACTCATTTCTGTTACTGCTATGAATGCTTCTTATTGTTATTACTTAAAGTAGTATTATTTTCAAAATTATTATTGTGTTTAATGTTGTTGATGTTTATGTAGATATTACTGGGAAGATGACCGTGTGGACCTCAAGGGTCGCACCTCGCGGCTTGTTTGCTTTGGAAGAGGCAACTGCTGAAAAATGCGCTAAAATTCTACTGAATGAAGTTTTCTTACGGTATGGGCTACCTAGACGTCTGATAAGCGACAATGGTACTCAATTTATTAGTGGAATTATGCAGCAACTTACGTATTGCTTGGATATTAAGCAACATTTTACGCCTGTGTACCACCCTCAAGCAAATCCAGTTGAAAGAAGAAACAGGGATTTAAAAACGCAGCTTGCTGTTTTAGTGAAAGATAGTCACAACGAATGGGGAGAAAAACTACCTTTTATTCGCTTTGCTATGAACACAAGTCGTTGCGAAAGTACCGGACTCACTCCCGCTTACATAACTTTTGGTAGAGAGTTACGGTCTATTGACGATACACAACGCGACTTACGACAGATAACACAATCTGAAAATTTCATTGTAGAAATCACGTCTCATCTCTTAAATTTGGCTGACATCTTAAAACAAGCCCGTGAAACGTTGGAAAAGCAACAAGACCGCCAGAAAGTATACTATGATCAGAAGCATCGCCCTGTCACGCAATATTGTCCCGGGGACAAAGTTTGGGTCAGTATTCATACTCGCAGCAAGCGTATTCGAGGTCCATACATCATTCTAGCGCAAAGACGTCCAACGTCATACGAAGTCGCCAATCCAGAGGAACCAGATCAATGTATTGGTATCTATCATACTTCAGGCCTAACGAAGATCTCGACTGAGGTAGAAGCTACTCCAGTACAACCAGTTCAAAGAAGAGGAAAACAAAAGAAGCGACACCACTAGGTATCCTGTTCTTCTCGTCGAGGCGCCATCGAGAACAGAAGGGTAGTATGTACCGTCAGCGACGCAAAACAAAGTTTTCGCCGGCTACAACACTTTACGGTAAAGGCGAGCAACTACATCACTACACAAGCGGTGGACGGCCGCATCTAGCATTAAGATATATTGTAAACACTAATACTACTATACTTTTCTGCCTATATAAAGCGAGGCATTCTCAAGCAGAGATCACTTGCACTTCACTCAGTGGCATCATAGCATCCAGCTTCCGTAACATTGAAACACTGAGCGAAGCAACGCGCGCGGATAATTACGGGATATATCGCTTCACGCATATGGCATCAGAGCATCCCGAATAGTGGAACTCAGAAACATTGTGCGAAGTGTCGGTAAAAGTAAAAAATCCCTTAAGAATCCTCTTAAGACTGATGAGTCCATTCCTGTAAGACGTTACTGATCAAATATGTGTATTTAAACTAAACCAACTTGTTTCTATACGAGAACTTACAAAAAGTAACCATAGATATTACAAAGTGTACGGTACAGTGAGCTATAAATATGCTTCCCATAGTAATTTTATAGGATCGGATCTTGTTTTGATTTGCGTTTAAATTACACTCAAGAACTACACTCCCCTCCACGCAAAGTTGGAATATATATATACTAATTAAAGCACGTTGCAACCGCGAAGTATAAAGTGTCAAAGTCTTCTCGTTCTCATGGCTATCTTTGTATCTTTATTTAGATGATGTTAGTCCTTTTACGTCCTGTGTTGGCCGCAAGCCGGGCAGGCTCGGTGTCCACAACAGTAATGAAGCCAATTCCATATATTGTACGCCACCTACTTAGATGACTGCTCGAATCTCAGTGAATTGAATCATCGCCAATTGATGCTTTAATATAAGCAACCGAGACAAAGTTCCTCAGCCAATATTCCGAATAGAGCTGCAGCCGGATTCAGAAAATCTTAAAAAAGGTGAGACACATGCAATCTACAGCTTGCGACACCTCCTAAGTCTACGGGTGGCTGTGGAGGAACCCCACAAACGAAAAGGACCTGTACAATGCCATAACTGCCAAGAGTTTGGGCACACCAAGGCTTACTGCACACTGCCAAGTGTGTGCGTCATATACGGTGATCTTCACCAAACCCCAAAATGTTTACCCAAAAAGGAGGACCCTTCTGCCATAAAATGCAGTAATTGCGGTGGAAACCAAACTGCTAACTACACAGGCTGCCCAGTTTACGCTAGCATGATGCAAAAGCGTCAACTCCCGCCTAGACCCCCAGCAATTAACTCGATGCCAATCCTTGGACCTAATACTCCTGGCCAAAATGTAGCCAACAGTAACCAGATGCCAATTTCGTATGCTGACGTCCTCAAAAAATCTATACGCGAGAGTATGAATACTCCCAGCCCAATAGGAAATACAGAGCACGTAATGATGCAGCTGATTCAAAGCATGAATAATTTTACCACCCCTATGCAGTGCGGCGCGGTCTTAGCCAGCACAACTGGGAAATTCACCATTTCCTGGTTAGCAATAAGATAAACATCATTCTCATCTCCGAGACTCACTTAACCAACAAATATAATTTTAAAATTCTGGGATACTCTTTTTATGACACTAAGCACCCTGACGGAAAATGTCATGGTGGCACAGGAGTTCTGGTTAAACATCGAATCAAGCATCACGCCATTGACGAATACGCCAAGGATTATATACAAGCCACGTCTGTGTGCATAGTTGAATGGGGAGACCCGATTACAGTCTCGGCAGTTTATTGTCCCCCCAGATTCAAAATCACTGGGAAGCAATTTAATGATTTCTTCAGAAGCCTTGGTAGCCGATTCATCGCAGCTGGTGACTACAACGCCAAGCATACTCACTGGGGCTCCAGGCTAATCTCTCAAGTGGGAAAGATTTTGTGGACAACTGTGACAAACGCTAGCAAGCTCTTATTCATATCAAGCAGGCATCCGACATATTGGCCGTCAGTTCGGCGAAAAACCCCAGACCTCATTGATTTCGCTGTATCCAAAAACATAAGGCGAGAGCAGATATCAGCAGCGCAGTGCTTTGATTTACACTCTGACCACTCGCCAGTTATATTGACTATTTCCAAACCTCATGTCATCCAAGAGCACTGCAAACTCACGACGAAACAAACCAACTCGCTTAAGTACCGAAAATATATAAGCTCGCATCTACCACCACACATACTTCTTAAATCTCTTTCTGATATTGACAAGGCTGTTCGTTCCTTCTCCGAGATCGTGTCTTCAGCAGCTATTCAAGCCACTCCTGAGTCCACCTGCTCTACCTCGTCTGCATACAAGTCGTCCAAAAATATCAACGAGCTTATCAGTCTGAAGCGGCAATTAAGACGTGAATGGCAGCAACATAGGTCTCCAAACCTTAAAAAAAGCGCTATCGGCAGTTGGGAGAAAACTTCATGCAATCCTGGAACACGAACGAGCGAAAAACATAGTACACTACTTTGAAAGCCTTTCACCAACCCAAGGGTCAAACTATTCGTTGTAGAAAGCTGCTAAACAGTTAGACAGACCTGTCAAACGGATGTCACAAATCAGACTACCAAATGGGGTCTGGGCTCGCATTGATGCTGAAAAAGGCTCCATCTTTGCCCGCTACCTCGAGGAAGTTTTTAAACCGAACCCTAAACCAGCAGATGTTCGCCTCTCTTCCTATCTCATGCAAGCCTCCGCTGTACCAATCCGCTTCAAGATCGCTCAGGTGATCCGTTCCATACGCGATCATATCGACCCAAAGAAGGTCCCCGGTCACGACCGCATTACTGGCAAAATGATAAAGGAACTGCCTAAAACTGCGATTATACTCCTAACGCACATTTTCAACTGCCTCCTGCGTCTTGGATATTTTCCCACAGCATGGAAGCTATCTCAAGTTCTGATGATCCCGAAGGATGGGAAAGACCCAACACTCACCACGTCATACAGACCCATAAGCCTACTACCTCTGTTATCAAAACTATTCGAAAAAGAGTTACTCTCCAAGCTGTCTCCCCACATAAATGACTCAGAAGCAATACCTTCGCACCAATTTGGATAAGGTGTGGCATGAAGGGATTATTTATAAAATCTAGTGCAAATTTCCAGAAAACACGCATCAAGGTTTGGAGTCTTACCTGACTGGCAGGAAGTTCTTCGTCAAGCAAAACTGCTTTATTTCTCGCTCCTTCAATATCAGAGCTGGCGTGCCTCAATGAAGTGTTCTCGGCCTTTTGCTCTACTTGATATATACAGCAGACTTACCAACATACGATCATATATTTACTTCCACTTTTGCTAATGACACCGCAATTCTTTGTGCTCACGCTAACCCCCATATGGCTTCTCAAATCCTTGACAACCACCTAATAAATGTGAAACGTTGGCTGGCACAATGGAGAATAAAAGTTAACGAAACCAAGAGTAACCATATAACCTTCACGCTTAACAGGGAAACTTGCCCTGAACTATCACTCAACGGAGTGCCTGTTCCGCAAGCCACTTCAGTTAAATACCTTGGGATTCACCTAGATAAAAGGTTAATCTGGAAGAAGCACATTGAATCCAAAAAGGCTCAAGTCAATCTTAAATTCCGAAATCGATACTGCCTGCTGAATAACTCCAAACTAAACCTGAACTATAAGGTTCTGCTCTACAAAGCAATTATCAAACCTATCTGGACTTACGGTATTCCACTCTAGGGCTCAGCAAGCCTCTCTAACATAGAACTCCTACAGAGAGCGCAATCTAGAATCCTAAGGACGATTACTTCTGCACCGTGGTATGTTAAAAACGCCTGTATACAAAGAAATCTGGACATCCCAACGATCAAAGAAGATATAATAAAACAAAAACAAAAAGACGTGGTCAAGTTCAGGCGTATTAGTGTATATCAACCTAAAAGCTCATCATCTGAAAAATTGAACTAATTTTTCTCACTTTCTCAACCACGAAAAACTAACAAATTACTGGACTGACACTTGCAGTGAATTACATAATTAACGAAATTTGAAACGATAGTTTAGCCAATCGCACGTTCAAATGACACTGAAAACACTTTTAGTCTAACGTCTCGGTTCAAACTTGCATGCGAGTTTAACAAAGCTTAAACCTGAACATTTAATGGGGTATTAAAACTTTTCGGGCGGTAGAATACCATAAGATGAACATATCCTAAATACCAATGTATTATGTTATTCACTCGTTTTGTATGCAGGAAAATTGACTTAGGCGTGAACAAATCGCACTCCTAGATCTAAACTGAGACAACTCCAAAAAGTTGATTTTTCGTGAGACGAAAAAAACGTATTGCTGCATTTTTTGTTAGGGATGTTATGTAACTCAATTTTATTATTATTATCATAAATAGGTTGGGAAATTTGACTGTATATAAAATGAAGCTAAGAATCAATCCTTTTTACCGATAATCAATATATTTTGAGTTGTTACAGTGTAGGGTGCTGAGTTTGTATAAAAAATAAATCACATTTAGACTTGACACAGTTTTATTGAACCATTTTGAGTTAATCTTATATTAGAACAACAATTAAATAAATAATTCTTCAAACAAAACTATATGTATATATACGAGTAATATAATATGAATTAATAATGAAACAATATAAACCAGAACACTAAAAAATTATTCATTAATGTATCATTAAGTTAATTATTTTGCTGACACTTTGATGACACTTTTGTGATCAACAATTGAAATTACGCAAATATCACTTTTTCCACTAAAAAACACCAGCCTCTTATTATTAAACAAATTGACAGGATAATGTTTCATATAAACAAAAATAAAAATGTTTCAAACTCTTAGAGACAGGTACTTAAAAGCCATATTAGTTTTTCAAATTAAGTACAAAATTAACAAAATCAGATAGTACCTCCAAGTACATTTTTAAAATATGAATCTACATAAAACTATGGGATAGCGTGTTTTTTTATTAGATCTTTAACGTCTTTTATCTTTGCCTCAGAGAGTGGTATTTTTTGGTTGTAGGCTTGAGTAAGCCCCATAAATAATATCTGATCATCTTTGGTTCGGCGTTTGCGCATAAACACCTTTTTATAATTTTCATCTGAAAATGACGTTTTATAAAAGAACGCTCCCGAGTTCTTCTTTTCCACTCTTAAGACTTTAATATCGTGCCATTTTACTTGATTACGATCTTCATCCAAATTGAAATTGGTTCCCCACTCTTCTTGTAAGATTTTGGTGTCATAAAAGTTTTCAAATGTCATCTCTTCTACTTTGTAAGGACTGCCAGACTTTTTTGCTGTACGTATCAAAGTGCAATATTGTTGCGGGGTGTATATCGGACCAGATTTAACGTGCCTTTTAATTTGTTTTTCTATGACGCTGTGAACATTATCACCCTCATTTTGAGAATGTCCACGTATAAGGAATTTATGCGTTATCGACGTAACTCGTTTAGTGACAACAGCATAAGCATAAGCAGAAAGTAAATATTTATTTTTCTGCTGTCCACAGCAGTTGTCTGAATAGAAGACAATATCGATATCTTTGCCAGGATGTTTTTCTAGTAAAGTGTCAATATACTTCAGAACACATGAGCCTCCTTCTACAGCGCCCCTTTTTCCTTCCGTCTCATCCCAAAAATAGCATATTACATCTTTTGCTCTCAGATCACTTATTCTAAAATTTAAACAATTAATTCTGGATTTATAGAAAAATAGTGAAACTTGACCCTTTGGAACATGCATAACAGCTTGCAAATCATATACAGCTACAATTACTCCGTCATTTCTGTTCTTGTCTTTTTCTTTGTGGTCCCTTGCTAAATTTTTTTCTAAAAGATGTTGTTCATAACTCTCTTGTATTTTCAATTTTTCTTCTTCATTGGCATTTTTAAAGCTCTCACAAAGGTCGCAAAGATCTTTTTTCGGAACAAAAAAAGAAATGTTAAATTCCGTATTGAATATCCTGTTAAATGTTGACTTTGTGGCGAAAGGTAAATGATTGTGTTGACGAGCTTCTTTATAATCACGATATAAGTCAGCAAGAGATTTGTCACTGCAAATAAATTCTCGTGAACTCTGCGCTCTCAAGTAATGAGACTCAATCCTTGGGATACTATTACTAAACTCCACAACATTTTTTTTTCATTTCAGCATCAATTTTGGGTTGGTTACCGTGTTCCCCTCTAAAATCAATGGCTACAATACCGGAAGCATTTTTCTTAGAGAGTGCAGTAGTAATAGCCGTATTACTTAAATCAAGTGTAGTCCTAAAAAAAGTCTTGCATACTTTGATTTTATTCCCAGCAAGTTCAAAATGAAATGATCTATTAAGACCTCTATACTCTTGTGTGGTAGAAAACCTGTACTTTGGTTTGATTTCTTGAGTATGCCTGACTATATACTCCCTCTGCCTGTGAAGATCACCTAGGTCCCAATAAGCGTCAAATATGTTTTGTCTTCTTTCTTCGTTTATCTTCATATTACAACGTAGTCTGCATTTTTCGCCGCAAGTCATGCGAATCTTCCTTTCAGGAATAGTTTTCTTTGTTTTTGACAAAGATTGATAGGCCTTACCAGAATTCCTTTACAAATATTAGCTTTCCATGCTGATTCTGTTCTTAGCCTCTTTTTTCCTTTTTTTACTTTTTCATTAGGCTGACCATTGCAATCTTCATTGACAACCTTTTGAATTTGAGTCTGTGGAACAGTATCAGTAACAGCCCTGGTTTCAGTTTCAGAATCAAAACTGCTAGAACTACTGCCAGGATTTGAAGCGTTTAATGAGCTTTTATCACTTGAAGAAGACGAAGATAAACTAGGAACTACTTTAGGCCTCAGTTTCTTCTTTTTTGGCCGGACATAGCTTGGATCAGTATCTGAGTCATCTATTTCTATTTCTTCACTTGACGAAATATGAACATCATTTGTAGTTTGCTGGCTATGGCATGGTTTGGTCAGTAAAGCAGTGTCTACTGGGCTATGTTCTTCGTGCATTTTTCTCTGAAAAAAAAAAACAGTGGCTGTTGTAAGGTTTACTTAGCTAACAATAGTGAGTTAACTCGAAAAAACTCGTTTAAAACAACGCGGCAAATAGTTTGATGAAAAACAGTATAGTTTTGAAACAGACGCTATAATACAATACATAATTTTTTAGGCGAAACACATAAAATGTTACGTTTTGTATAGAAAAACATAAGATAAATTTGTTTCAACAAAAGGAGGTTAACTAGCAATTTACATGTTGGTCCATCAAAACAAAAGCAAGTCTAAATATTTACAAAATATTTACGTACCTTATCAAACAAAACTGTAACAAGTCAAAATATCTCGAGTAATGTGGCAGAACAATTCACCAACACTGTAACAACTCAAATTAACTCACGTTTACTTTTAACACTAATATCCGCGTTTTCGTTCGTGTTAGTACGTGCACTCCCTAAGACAAGCGAAGGTCAACTAACAAAACTCTTGTTTACTTGGAGGAGGCTGATAGGCGTTGATTCAAAAAAAGAAAGCTAACGCCATCTTGCGACGAATCTGTCAAGCCTTTATTGAACCTGTTATATTGGATTGCTGGGTACGACCACCAAGCATTCGAATACAATGATAACCCAAAAGTCACGATTTTTGAGTTGTCTCAGTTTAGATCTAGGTGTGCGAAATGTAAGAAGAGATAAAGGTAGCTCTTGAAAGCAACTGGGTTTTAGGTCAGTACAATGCATTTTTATTTTATTGCCTTAGTGAAAACTGTTGGGTTTAATATCGATTTCAATAAAACACGTCTTTCTAGTTGGACGTATTTATTTACAAATACTAGTTTGACACTTCTGACAAATATTAATAACAGAGTACGTTCACTCTAACAATAGAGTACGTTCACTATAACATCCTCCCTGAATCAATACTCTTTTTTAATCCGTTAATTCAAAGGTCTAATTCTAGTTAAATCTACATGCCAAAAATTTCAAGAAACTTAACAATTTGGGCTTTGCTACACCTTTAGTTAAAATATCTGCTGGCATATTTTCAGTTACTACTTGTTTAATGCTAATATTGTTATTTTGAATTGATTGAACAATAAATTTAGCCTTCAAATCTACGTGTTTAGTTCTGGCTGAGTAATTATTATTTGTAATTAAATCAATAGCTTTCCCATTGTCACAATGTATGACAATGTTTAGTTTTGGTTTCGACAAACGCTCTGTGCAAAGATACTTTAACCAGGTTGCTTCTTGTATGGCTTCAGTCATGGCCATGAATTCTGCCTCGGTCGTGGACAAAGCAACTGTGGTCTGTCTTCTTGTACGCCACGAAATTGAACCATTTTGCATCATAAACACGTAACCTGTCGTAGATCTTCGATATCATTTGCCCAGTCTGCATCACAGAAGCCAGTCAGTTCAGATGATGATTTACTGTACGTGTTTCCGTTGCTAATTGTGCCTTTAAGGTACCGTATTATGCGTTTTACGGCCACCCAATGTGATTTACCAAGATTCTCACAATATCTGCTAAGTAAATTGACAGCAAATGTCAGGTCGAGTTACCTGAGCAGCATATTGTAAGCTTCCGATCGCCTCTCTGTACGGAATATTGCGCATCTCATACAGTTTTTCGTCTGTACTTGGACACATTTCCTTGCTGATTTTCTGGTTTAAATCCAAAGGTGTCGCTACTGGATTTGCGTCTGTAGTGTCTTGAACACCGGATATATGAAAACACCACATACATATATCTTTACACGTTTATTCGACTATGTATTTATAATTAAATTTACGAAGATACGTAATGACAAAACAAGGAGGTTGAAAGTCGCTGTCCGCACGCGTCGGCGGTCGAAACCGAACAGGACGAAAGTGTCCTTGTCCGCTGTAACTTATTTGACCGCTAGATGCGCTGGTGTCGCTATACAGTCCCTACAGGATCCCCCTCCAAACAATTGTGAATTTGCAATTTCTTGGTTCACAGCTGATCAATTATCAAATTTTATTTGTTTACTAATGTCGTGTTGAATTGCACTCGTTTAGGTTTCGAATATGTCTTCAAGGGAACGAGCAATTGGCGGCTGCCGGATGCGTATGTTTCCCCTGATGAAGTGCTTGCTGTCGCTTCCTCATCATCCTGTCGGACGAAATACGCTGGTTTCAGCCTTTCCGTGGATAGTGCCATGGACTTCCCGTTGACTCGGATGGTGAAAACACGATCAGTTGTCCTCTCGATGACTTCTTGGGGTCCTGAATATGGAAGAGGCAGTGCCTTGTTTTTCCCGTCTTCTCGGACAAATACGTGAATACATGTGTGTAGGTTCTTGAAGTCGAACATTGTGTCGCTGCGATGATGTGCTACTGGTGCCGCTCGCAATTCCTGCTTTTCCAGTCTAAATTTTTTCAGGAAGATTTGTGGATTAGGAATTATTTTCTCGTCGATGAAAAATTCTCCTGGCATTCGAAGTGTTATCCCGTACACTAGTTCGGCGAGCGAGCAGTTTAAATCAATTTTGATTGCTGCGCGTAGGCCAAAAAGAACTGTTCGCAAAACTTCCGTCCAACGCTGCGTTTCATGGCACATTATTTCCGTTTTTAGTGTTTTGTGCCAGCGTTCGATCATCCCATTAGCTGCCGGGTGATATGGGGTCGTACGTGTTCGTTTACACCCCGTGAGCTGCGTTAACGCACGGAACAGTAACGACTCAAATTGGGTCCCTTGGTCAGTTGTTATTGTTCGGGGTGAACCAAATCGCGCGATCCAATTTGAATAAAATGCAGTCGCAACTGTATCTGCTGTTATGTCGGGAATAGGTACCGCTTCTGGCCATCTTGTGAAACGGTCGATCATGGTTAATATATATCGATTGCCGTTTGAAGGTGGTAGTGGTCCCACGATGTCGATATGAACATGCTCGAAGCGCTCGTTCCTTTGGGCAAATTGCTGAGGGCTGTTATGTACGTGGCGTTGAATCTTCGCTCGTTGACATTTGAGGCATGTTTTGACCCAACTAGTGAAGTCTTTGTCCATGTTCGGCCAAATGTATTTTCTTCGAATATTTTTGCTGGTCGAACGTCCTCCGGGGTGGGACGATTGGTGATATAGGTTAAAAACCTTCCTTCGTAAGCTTTGGGGTACATATGGTCGTATTGTTGCCGTTGATGTGTCACAATATAATGGATTTTTCGTCCCTTCAACGAAAAATTGTTGTAACTTCAACGATGTATTCGTCGAGAGTATAGTTTTGAGCTCTTCATCTGTTTGTTGGTTGTCGGCTACATCTTTTGCTTCTAAAATTGTTGGCATGGATATGGCGTTGATGTGTGACAGTGCATCCGCCACTATATTGTCGCTTCCCGTAACATGTACAATTTCAGTCGTGAACTGTGAGATGTACTGCAGTTGACGGGATTGTCTAGGTGATGCCTTTGCCGATGCCTGTTGAAACGCATAGGTGAGCGGTTTGTGGTCAGTGCGCACTATGAACCATCGTCCTGCAACCATGTGTCGAAAGAATTTGATCGCCATGTACACAGCAGTAAGTTCACGATCATATGTGCTGTAACGCGTTTGTGTTTCCGTGAACTTTTTGGATAAAAACCCAAGTGGTTTCCACATGTTACTCTCCCACTGTACTCTAGTACTGCTCCTGCAGCGGCGTTTGAAGCATCTGTTGTGATTGCTATTGGCAAATTTCCTGACGGATGTGTTAATAGAGATGCTTCTGCCATCAGTCGCTTTCTTCAAAAGCAGTCCATTCGATTAACCTTTTGTCGTTCTTACGAATGTCTTTAAGGTATCCGTTCAGCGGTGCGAGAATGTTTGCGGCGTTCGGAAGAAATCTGCGGTAGTAGTTTATTAATCCGAGGTATCTCCGCAGTTCGACGATATTTTTCGGCTTTTCAAATAAGTGTATGGCCTTAATTTTGGCAAGTAGCGGTTCGATTCCTTTGCAGCTGATTTTGTACGACAAGTATTCTATTTCTCTCGCGCCGAATATGCATTTCGCTGCATTTATTTTGAGTCCAAAATTTTTCAATCGCTGAAAAACCTGCTGGAGATGCATTTCATGTTCTTCGTCCGATAACGATGCAATAAGAATGTCGTTCAAGTAGGCAAAAGCGAAGTTAAGTCCTCGTAATTCATTGTCAACCAATCGTTGGAACGTTTGAGCCGCGTTTCTCAGTCCAAATGTCATCACCGGGAATTCAAATAAGCCGAATGGTGTCGTAACGGCTGTTTTTGGAATATCTTCCGGTGCAGCAGATACATGATGGTAGGTTCGCGTCAAGTCTAGAGTTGAAAATATGATCCTTCCAGCCAAATGTTGAGTTATATCATGAATGTGGGGAATTGGGTAACTATCGGCGACTGTAACAGCATTTAGTCGGCGATAATCTCCACAGGGTCGCTATTCCATCGATTTTTTCTGCTTCATTAGCAATGGACTTGCCCATGGGCTATTAGATGGTCTGCAAATTCCTTGCTCCAGCATAAATTCGAATTCGGCCTTCGCTGCTTGGAACTTGTCGGGCAGCAGACATCTCGGTCTTTCGGCTATTGGAGGCCCTTTGGTTAAAATATGGTGAAACACATTGTGCTTGGCCGGGCTTCTGAATGTGTTACATGTAAGTTCCGGAAATTTCGAAAGAATTTCGTGGAATCTGTTCTTGGGATCGACGGTGAATACTCGCGGTTCGTTGTTACGAGATAGATTTCCGATTGACGAGAGTTTCGTCTTTGTGTCGATTAGCTTCTTGTTTTTGATATCGTCGAGCAGTCCGAAGTGTCGAAGAAAATCAGCGCCATGAGTTGGGCGTGACACTTTAGCGACACAAAATTTCTATCGAAACGGTCTGCGTATGCCTAAATCGAGTACCAATAACTGTTCTCGGTATTTATTGATAGTCAATCCATTAGCCGCGAAAAGTTTCATCTCAGCTAGTTGTTTGCTATGCTGATCTTTTGGTAAGACAGAGATATCGGCGCCGGTGTCCACCAAAAATAACAATCTGGTGCGGTAGTCGCGAAGTACTAATCGATTTGAAATTATCTCGCCGTTGTCGATCGTGTTAGATGACGGCGAGATGGCTAGTTTTCCGACAGCGAATCTTTTTCAAAACTACATGGCTCTCTACAACAACGAGCTCGCTTACCATATTTTCGGTGGTAGAAACATATTCCCTTCGCAGAAAGACCGCCTATCCTTTGATTTGCTCCTCTTTCGGTATCGGGATTGTGATCGTCTGTGGAGCTGCGCTTCAAGTTGCTCAATTTTGCTTGTTAAGAAGGTGATTTCGGCTACCAAATCCATCTTCTTTGCATGTGGCACATGATCAGAGTCCACACATCCTATGTCCCTGTCCGGATTTATTTCGTGCAGAATTTTGTCTGCCATTTCCGTTAACGCGTTGATTTCTACGTACGCTGTTACGGTTAGTATTGCACGTACGCGAGTTGGTAGCTTCTTGAACCAAAAAGTTTTCAGCGCGTCATCTTGTAGCTGCTTGCCGACCAGTGTATGCATGCGACGCCATAACTGCGAAGGCTTTAAATCTCCAAGTTCGAGAAGGGATAGCGCGTTGATAAGCCGATTTTCTGGCGATTCTGTAAATCTGCCGATCAATTTTGCCTTGAGCGTTTCGTACTTATCACTTGGCGGGGGTTTTTCGATAATGTCCGCAACTTCTTCCATTACCTTGACGTCAAGGGCCGCCACGATCGTGTGGTATTTACTGCTGTCGGCTGTGACGCGATTAACAGCAAACTGAGATTCCGCTTGTGCGAGCCACAATTGAGGCCTATGTTTCCAAAACCCCGGTAGTTTGAGGTTTTGGACGGCTTTCACAAAGTTTGGAGATCCGGTGAGGATCCTTCGCGGTATGGACGGAGCATTAGTAATTCCCGGCGTGTGCATTTCCTCAATCGTCTTATCACTCGCGCTTGGCGTCACTCCTTCCGCCATTGTTGTGTGTCGCACATTTTTATGTTCGTCACAGAATTTCACTGCGAGCTATGTCGCGGGTCACCAAATGTAGTGTCTTGACTCCGGATATATGAAAACACTACATACATATGTACACACGTTTATTCGACTATGTATGTATTTATAATTACAACGATACGTAATGGCGACACAAGAAGGTCGCAAGTCGCTGTGCGCACGCGTCGGCGGTCGAAACTGAACAGGACGAAAGTGTCCTTGTCCGCTGTATACGTTACTTGACCGCTAGATGCGCTAGTGTCGCTATACAGTCCCTACACGTCGCTCATACCAAACCGTTCTATGATCTCACTGATGTACTGTGACTGGTCAATTTTGATTTGGCCATTAAATTTATTTTGCGTGATTCTAATCCCAAATATCGACGACGTTTCACCAAGATCTTTCATTTTGAAATGTTTGTTTAATTCAGCTTTTAATTGATTTTCTCGCTCCAAATTGTTCGATAAAATCAACAAATCATCAACATATATCGCGACTATGAGTATGTAACCGTCCGTTACAAAATAAAAGATGCACTGGTCCACCATTGACTGTTTAAGACCAAATTTCGATAGCACATTTGTTAACGCTTCATTCCAAAGTCGACTTGACTGTTTTAAACCATAAGTGGTTTTGACTAGCCGACAATATCGCTTTGAACCGCCATCAAACAATTCGAGGTGTTGCATATAAATCTCCTTGTCCAATTCACCGTGCAGAAACGCGGTTGCAACATACATTTGGCTGACTCTTAACTCACACTGCACTGCCATAGCTAACAAAAACCTAATTGACGTATACCGAACCACGGGTGAAAAGGTTTCGTTATAGTCAACGCCAGGAATTTGAGTGAAGCCTTTTGCTACCAGCCTTGCTTTGTAACGTACTATGTCGCCTGCTGCGTTGCGCTTTGTTCTGTATACTCATTTGAACTTTACAGGTTTTTTGCCTTCAGGTAAATTAGCCAATATCCACGTTTTGTTTCGCTTTAACGAATCCATCTCGTCTTGCATCGCCTTTTTTTCAAAAATCATTAAATTTACTTGACAATGCCAGTTTTAATGTTAATGGATCACTTTCAGTAAGTGCAACAAATGCATAATTTGGCCTTGGTTTGTCCGCAATGCGTGCTGATGGCTGACGTTGAATTGTTTCTTCATTTAGCATTCGCCGTTCATGCGCTGTTATCATTTCATCAGCTGGATTGAAGGTGCTTGTGTCTGATTCACCATGAGGTTCAATTACAGTCGAACTTCCCTAAGTCGAACCACCAACTGCCAAAGAAAATTGTTCGAGTTATAGAAAATTCGAGTTATGGAGTACGTTTACATTGATATTAAAATGCAGTTGCCAAGAATAAAATTCGAGTTATAGAAAAATTCGAGATATAGAAGTTCGACTTAGGGAAGTTCGACTGTATTTCAATAATGCTTCCATCGTTTTCATCGATTGATGAATCACCAGTTTCGACTGCCTCCCTTGATTCGCAATCACTTTCTTGTTCATTATCGCCATAAAACGGTACAGGATTCATTTTTCATTGTCACTCACTAAACGTCTCGTTTTCGATGAACGTCACATCTATGCTAATGATGACCTTATTTGTTGGTGTGTGATAGAGTCGATATGCTTTTGCTTCGTGTGCGTATCCGATGGAGATGTATTCATTGGCTTTGCCATCTAAATTCTTGCGCCTAACATCTGGTGTATCACTTTTACTGCTGTCATTACCGCCTCTGCCCAAAAGCCCTGCGATAATTTTGAGTCGATTAACATGCATCTTATTCGATCAAGCAACGTGCGGTTCATTCTTTCCGCAACACCATTTTGTTGTGGTGTAGATCAGGTATAAGAAACAAATTGTGATTCGCACTGAGGAAGAAGGCACGTAGCCCTCGAAACAATTGTATGCGATAAAAAATAAATATTTACAGTATAAGGAACAACACAGTTTTTCTTCTTCTCACAAATACTAGTTTGACACTTCTGTCAAATATTAATAACATAATACGTTCACTCTAACAATAGAGTACTTTCACTATAACAAAAACTATAAGAACCTGGTGCTGAAACTCACCGTAAGAATATATTAAATTGTGTAATTTAGGAGTTCATTTAAACTTCAAATTGCAGACATTTAGATCGAATTATGGCATATCTGGCATACAAAGCCTGTCATAGTGTAAAATTAAGAAATTGGGGAAAAAAGTTCGTTTAAGAAAAGAGTCGAAAGTCCCTTGAGTGACCCTAAAATACATAATATAAGCTTGTGAATCTATTGATGGGATAAATTTTAGTGAAAATAACGCAAAAATAGATTTTCTTCTTCTCTTTTTTAATGAGCAAAATCACAATGAGCCTGTGTTCAACGTCCTCCTCCTATGAATAATGAAAAATGAGCTGTATATAAATTCTACACAATGTTCAAAATTTTCACATTTAAATCGTTTTAGGCACCGCAACATAAAAGATCACCGCTTTGCTTGATTGGCAAGAAACATGTTTCATTAATCTCACCAATAAATGTTCGATTTTACCATTATTATTTAAAGTGTTATTATTTTTATTATTATTTTCATTAGTTGCGTAGATATTACTGGGCGGATGTTCGTGTGGACCTAGAAGGTCGCATCTCGCGGCTCGTTTATTTGATAAAATCAACGTCAAATTCTAAATCCAAATCGTTATATTTCAGATAAGTTTCTGGATTCTGCTACTTGGGTTTTTCTTAGCGATAATATTTTTCCATAAAAAGTATAAATATCGCTTAGTATCCATAATTTTAACGGGAAGCATTACATTCGGAATCATTAATTCTTATTATGAATGTAATAAGGTAATTTTGTTTATATATTTTGTTAGTCCTAAGTAGTAATTTAAATAAAACAACAGGAGCTGGAAATAAGTCAATTAGTAAAAGGAGTTTCAAATATGGATAATCCATGCGCATATGAGGAACGAACTTCTTGGATTTTTTTCTTCCACGACTATTACCAGCAAAAATGCGTAAATCATCTAAAGTATGAAATATTTATTAAATAACAAAAAAAAACAATCACTCATATTTTTATTTTAGGGAAAATTATCGCTACAAGTGGCCGTATTGTGATCCTGGTCAAGTTATTCTGAAGTATTTGAATGACATCATCTTTAATCAAATACTCTCTTGTATTGAAAAAACAACAGAAGTTGTTCGGAAATGTTTTGGTAATTGTCAACAATTCTTTAATTTAATATACCTAAAGACCTTATGCGAATTCGGGTGCAAAGAACGGAGTGCAGTGTAAAGGTCTTAACATACATTGAATTTTCAATTGAATTCAACTTTTATTATAGTGGTATTCAAAAAGGGTTTTTCAGGTTTCGGAAAATCACATGCAGATTATTTAAGATTTTTTTAAAAACTGAAATGAAAACAATCTTTTAAACCTACACGGTTAGTAATGTGTTCGTTTTTGATATGCTCGTTAAACGATTGGAAGGATCCACTTTTCACAACCCTTTTAATTTTGGATAGTTATATATAATATCTTAAAGTATCGGCTGCTTTCAAAACCTATCCTTAATCTTACGCAAAATGTCGTAACTTTTTTTAGGTGAATATCAGAACAGCGTTCTAAAATTATTGTGTGTGCTAGTGTGACATGTTCATTATTACATGTTTATTTCAAGTTCTTCTCAGTTCTCACTTAAAACTTATAACTCAATATGGAAGTCTACATATATTAACGCGTACACAATATTTTTTTCTTGGGGAAAACAAACATCAGCCGTGGAATGCCCAGTTGGCGGTTGAAATATTTCTTACGATGTATGTGTTTTGATAAATTGGTCGTTTTGCTAATGGAGTTAAAAATGCGAAGCTTGTAAATGTGATACAAAAAAGACTATATTCGCGCTTACTTTTGTCTGCATACGGCTACTTCATTTGAGACCTCTTATCTCTGAATTTAATTTAAACTTTTGTCTGAAAGTAAGCAATAATGAAATAATTTAACCCTTTACAACATAGTTTTTGACGTGCGCCTAGAATAAACGGGTTCGCGATATAGTCTTTGCAATGATTACTGTGGCAAAGCTTTCTGAATTGTTTGAACATTAATTCTTCGCTGGTAGGCATTACCGCCAAGCATCCCAATAACATTTCTAATTGTGATGCCTGTAGAAATGCAACTTTGCCCGATATTTTAAACTTTCCGTCTGATTTGGGTCTCTCAATCAGAAAATCGATTCGTTCAATGCAGCGTCCATTTCATCGCTTGCATCAACAGTATCCACTGATGTAAACTGACCTTTGTGCCACGGTGTGATCCTGAATTGGATAAAAATGTTGTGCTTCAAAATACAACCGGTATCAAATTCTAAGGATAGTTGAATTCTTATTTTATATACTAACTGAACTTGCCAGTATATCTACATAAATATTAAAAATATTAACACAATAATAATTATGAAAAAATACTAATTTAAATAATAATAATGAGAGGTACTCATAACAGTAATTGCAATGAGTTAACATTAATCATATCATCTACGGGAGCGTCCATTGAAATATAAGGCTTTTGGTGGATTGGTTTGATTGAATATTCAATTTTAATGATTTTTTATTTTTAATCTAGTTATTTTTGTAATCATGAGAAAAAGTTTTGCTGTTTTTTATAAAGCCCGTTTGGAGTATACAAATTTTATAAACATTGATTACTGTGTGGTGCAAATCAGATTAACAATTATTATTGTTTATGGAAAAACCCTAATTTTTTGCACTTTTTTTATTGAATTGAAAAGGGCCTCGACGAGTTTTTAAAAAATTTGATAGGTTCACACAAATGTCAAAACGCGTCGATTGACACCTTAACGATGTAAATCGTATGTTTGGTTCGCAAGATATAGCGCATGACAGAAATGACTTTCAAAGGGTCAAAACAGCAAAACAAAATTTTCATAAATCGGCAAGGTTTTCAGTTACATTTGTGAATGTACTAAAAACTCATTTTCGAACGATTGCTAGCTAGATAGCTAGTAACTGTTGCAATCGAAGCAAAATCATAGCTAACGGTAGGATCCCTTGTTTCTAGAATCGACCCTGCGTCTTCTCGGTGCCAATTAGCCAGAAAGCAATAAAGGAAGTGAGCAATTTAAGTTTAACTTTTAAAAAGCGAAGAGTTAGCTTGCTTTGTCAAAGGAACTCAGTTTTGTGGACTGAATTTCGATAATCTTGGTTAAGATGCGCTTCTTAAATTCCAACCCCCTCTTCTCTAAGGCCTTATTTTTTGCTTATTAACTGAGCACAGCCAGACCAAAAGCAGTGATCCTCCTTGGATGATCTGTAATATTTTAGCTATTTTGAAATTTAAAGATAGTGCCTATAGTTGTATTAAATTTAACAGAGTTGCCGAAAATTCTTCTCTCAACTCTGTGCTTCAACTAGATGCTGTTTCTTGGAACGGTAAACAAGGTTCGACTCTAGAGTTTTTTGTTGATTTCTTTTTCTCAATTTATCCTGCCTCCTCCCTCCCCAATATACTGGTTATTTTCCTTTTAACTCTCCACTTACTCTCGATTTCAGTTCCACAAACTCAACTGAAATTCAAACCTTGATTGATGCGTTGGATTCCAGCGTAAGTCCTAGGCCAGACTGGCTTCCCAATATATTCAGCAAATTCCAATTCTCTTTATTATGCTTTCCACTTTGGTATATTTGGGACGCTGAAGCGTGATTTTCTACGAGAAGCTTAAATTTGAAGCTCACATTGCGTCAATATTCGCACGCGCCTCTTGTGTCTTCTGGTTCATAATAAGGCTCTCCTATGCTTACAGAAATTTATTTCTCCGTTCAATTATAAACTAGCATCGTTCAACCCATTCTCGAATATTGTTCGCAAGTATTGTCACCGCATTATCAATATATAGACTATTTGATTGAATCTGTTAAGCGCAAATTCACTCGTTTTTTCCTTTAAATTTATTAGTGCATACATACCTTTTGCTTGACAATTTTCCATGCTTTAACTTTCTTTGAAATCCCTCAGACTCCTCTCAGAAGAATGTTTTCTGCATCTAACCTCCCTAGATTCTCGTATCTCAGAACGGTTTGCTAGATTTGATGAAAAGAGAGAGTTGGCAACGTAAGTCGTGACGAAATCCCAAATCGACGAGACTTTTGCCTCATTGATCTCACCGACGTTCAGTTCCGAGAACGTTACAACGAACTTTTCTCCAGTCGAGCAGATTAATTCGGATTCGACCTCTTCACAGCTAGAGCTGCCATGGTTGCTGGCAGGCTCAGTTCGGCGTGGATTATCGTGGCTCTCTTCCTCCAGTTGCGACTCCAAATCTCATTACCTGAGATCCTAATGTCCGTTTATAGGTAATATTGACAAATCAATTACCAAAAATCAAATAAGAGCAAATCGACATGGGAGCATTCGAGTACAAACTGCGATCAAGACAGTCTCATTCTCCACGGGCGTGTCTCACTCCGAATACCACCAGTCAAAGGATCCACTATAATGAGCGCCATCCGACTAGAAAAAACCGAAATAAAGCGTGCCATAAAGAATGGCAAAAGTCGACCGCATAGTGGCAGTTCTGGACTTACACTTTTTCACGCCAGTTAGCTGATCAAGTCGTGGGTGAGTTCACAAAGAAAGAAATCAGCCATGATGGACACCGAGCGGAAGTCTTAAACACCTAAAACAAGCAGCTGAGATCACGAAAACGCACACTACTGCATTTCACAAATTTACCACTCAATTATTGTTGGTTTATTTTTAAAGTAACTTAAAATTAAATATCGTTTGCATGTTAATGTTTCACATTTTATATTTAGTTTGGAACGGAAAGTCTAGGTGGTTAATTTGTGAGGCGTCAAGTGATATCCACAAGGATTGATTTCCTAGCCAAGCGGTTGCGTTACTGCATGTTATGCACACTAACCCCGTCCTTAGTTGGGCGGCTTGTATCTGTTGGAAATCAAAAAAAGAATACGGATGCTCGTAGTCAATTTCTGACTTTCTAATCCTGTATAAAGTGCAAATGCTAATTTGTCAATTCTTTTTATTACTAATAACTCTTTACAATATCAGAATGTTTGAAAGGACTTAAATATGATCCAAAAATATATATTTATAAAGGTTTAGAAAAAATTGACACATTCACAAAATTTTAATAACGGTAAATGTTTGCAAAATTGTTCACAAAATAAAGTTAACCGTAAATGCTTGCAAAACTTCAATATAACTAACTGTTAATCGTTGCAAATCTTTAAAGTGTTCACAAAATAAAATTAATGGTAGACTACTACTACTACTAACGATGTATTGGAAATGCTGATAAACTTTAAGAAAATTTGCAATAGTGTAACGAATTTCAACATTATGGAATTATAACACTACATCATTATGTGTATTTACCCGATCCAGACTCTAGGAACTATCACGGATCGGATTCAGATATGTCGATGCATTACGGTTTAGTGGCGATGAAGAGTTTCTACCCAGTACAAAGATAAATCATCGTCGTTGTCGTAAACATAAAGTCTACTCGATCCCTAACAGTTCGATGCAATCCCAACTTTTGGTAACTGGCATAATCTCTTGGTAGCGTGTTATTTGCTTACCATGATCGTGTAGTGGTGTTTGTTTCCGAAGCCAACTGGTTGGGTCGTGACTACCAGCTCTGTCAGATATATTTGCTGCCGTTGGGTGCGAACTCAAAGTTGCAGGTAACTGTAAATTTTGGCTATGCAGGGCCACGGTTGGTTGTTAGAATCGATCAAACCTGCAACTTTGCCAACTGCAGAGTATATCGAATAAAAAAAATTAAAACAACGCTAGACTCTTTGTAATTCATACGCTGACAAAAAGTGCAGATGTCGAATTCAAAATTTAAGCCTTAGGCTACTGTCGTATCAGTGTCGGCTGGTAGCTCAAAGTCTGGACTGCTCAAAAGTCTTCCAGCCTAAATTGTATTCGAATTGATTCGTGCTTTGTATGTTTAATGTTGGGCTCTCTATGCTGTTTTATTTGTACCTGTATGAGAGGTTTAGGAGGTTTGGGAATGCAACCACTGGGGACATTTCACTATCCACTATCGCCGTATGGAGTCATGATACAATTTTGGGTTTCAATCCCCACCTTTTCTCAATGGCTCTTTTGCAGCAATAGATTGCGCATGTCGCCTTGCGTGCTCTTTCTGCTGTGTTCGCTTTCCATGCGAGTTTGGTGTCCAGAATTAGACTTAAATATTTGACCTGCTGAGATGATTAAGGCTTGTCTCATCAAGTTTAGGTGGGAAAAATCGTGGAATTTTACACTTTCTCGTGAAGAACACGAATTCCGTTTTCTGCGGATTAATCTTTAGACCTCACTCTTTGCTCCACTTGGTAAGAATACCTAGGGCAAAGTTTAGTCTTTCCGATAGGATGTTAACGAATTTGCCCGATATTGCTTTTGCAATATCGTCGGCATAGACTACGACTACCTTGTGTTGTGCCTCGGCAAGTCCTCCTTAAGGTGCTGTTTCCTAGTGTGTAGTTAATGTTCCTGCTGCTTAGCAGTTTTTCGATGAACTCTTTCAGGTTGTCATTCACATTGCTTTCCTCGAGTGCTTTCCCAATAGCCTTATAGCCTCCAATGTCTAGAAAAACCGCTTGTAAATATTCTTTTTAGTTTGGCGATTTTTCGATGTAGCTGGTGAGCGAGTGAAGAGCTGTTTCAACCGATCTCCCTTTTGTGTATGCATGCTTCGCATTGGAGAGTGGTTTCAGGGCAACTATCAGATGGATTGTCAGTCGTTTCAAAGTTTTCAGCAGAGGCTGAAAGGTCTATAATCCTTAGGTGAAGAGCGGGATGTCTTGCCCGCTTTAGGCATGAAGACTACTTTTGCTTCTTTCCACCGCTGTGGAATCTAAGCCATCCGTAGACATGCTTAAAAGGTAGCGCTATATTAATTCCCTGCTGGATCTCAACAGGTGGGATATTGTTCTTGCCAAGAGATTTAAAAGGTTGAAATGAGTTGATTGCCCAGCGTAAGAGTCTGTCATTTACAGGCACATTGGTTGACAGACCGCCCGGGAGCGTATGTGGATCAGCTTTGTCAGGCACATCCTCACTTCCCGGGAAGTGCGTGTCCATGAGAATGACTAGCGTCTCGGAGCAAAATTTAGTCCAGACCTCATTTGCGTCTTTGACAGACCCTAAAAATGAGAGACAGCTCGTCAAGACTTTTCTCAGACGACCAACATCCTTGGAGTCTTTTTGGCGTTTAGCCTTTCTGATGGAGCATTTAAACTCCTTCAGTTTGAGTTTATAAGAAGATCAGTCATTGGATTCTTTAGCCCGATTAAAGGACTTCCTACATTCCTTCCGTAGCTCCGCAATGTCACTGTTCCACCAAGGGGGCTTATACTTTTCCCTAGGTTTCGTTGGACATCTTGCTGCTTCATTGATGGCCGATGTAAGGGTTCCAACGGCTTCCTCAAAACCACATACTTCTTCAATCTTTGGAGACCCACCTTCAAGCGCAGACTCGAATACTGATTGGTATTTGGCCTAAGCCATCCTCCTTTTGTTAATGCAGTTGGATTTATCGGAGGGTCAAAAGCCACATCAAACCTTATATATAGAGCCTTATACAAGTTCTCGTTCGTTAGAGTGATATCCAGAACCTCTCTACGGCTTGCCGTAATGAAAGTAGGATCTTCACCTTTGTTAACTAGGGCAAAGTCATGCAATAAAATGAATTCAAAGAATGACTCACCCCGTTCATTCGTATCGGTGCTACCCCAAATACGATGATGGGCATTGACATCCGCCCCGACTATCATAAGAATGCCTCTTGCAGTGGCTTCTCTTTTAATCCTCTGCAGGCTGGTGGGATGTGGCAGAACATCATGTGCCATATAGCAGGAGACAGCCCAAAGTGGTTTGGGCTGTCATTTTACTGCTATGGCAGGCCATCGTTGTCACTGAAATCATGCAAGGTTGAAAACTTTAAACCTTCTTTTATGATTATACAAGCTCGGTTTACCTGTTGTATTGAGGGATACTGTCTTGTATCCCTTCATGTTGAGCCCGCAAACTGTCCCTTTTTGGGACAGGTGGAAGAGCAGTATGGCGGATACCGCCTTAGAATGATGGAGGTGTATCTGTGGAAACTTCAGCATCACGACGCAAGGTTTTGTCCGCCTCCTCGTCAGATAAGGACATCTCCTCCTCGACCAAGTCGAGTGATTAGAGGAGGTGCCAAGCCTTCGTTATCGGAGAGAAGATCTGATTCGGTGAGGTCCGCGGTAGGGTCTGCTGATACTACTCCAGTCACCTCACTCCCACTCTCTTTACTCGGTTGCCGTACTGCTTTCCCAGTACGGTCCTTGCAGTATACTCGCAGGGTGATAGCCGAGAAACCGTAGCTTATCACCCCACCTTTAGACTCCAATGGAGCCGAGAAACCGTAGCTTATCACCCCACCCTTAGACTCCAATGGTGGTAGCGACTCCTCATTGAGGATTATAAGAGTCTCTCGCTGTCCATTGCTGGGCTCGCTTACCTTAGCTACCTTCCAATTGTCTACAGCATTGCTTAGCTTAACCAGCTCAACAATTTCCTCCGGTGTGGATGGCTCCGCTGATATCCATGCTCTGGACCGAGGCCGATTCGGGATGTGTTCCCTGAAGATAGCTTCAAGCATTGCTCCGGGCCAGATTTCTCCCAATCTGTCGATAGGCTGCTTGTGCTCTGGCTGAATCTCAATAGGTGAGATATTCTTCTTGCCAAGAGATTTGAAGGGTTGAAATGAGCTGATTGCGCCCGTAGTTTACAGGCACAGTGATTAACAGCCAGCTCGGAATCATGTGTGGTTCCACTCTGTTGACTGCATCCTCGCTCCTATAGAAGTGCGTGTCCATAAGGACGCCCCGTGTTTCGGAGGTGAATTTTGTTCAAACCCTATTTGTGTCCTTGAAAGGAAGCGGAGCTCGTCATGGTTTTACGCAAACGACTGACATCCTTGGAGTTTTCTATTTCTGCATTTCTCCACGAGGTGCGTTTGGTTTTTCTAATGTTGGTTTTGAACTCCTTTAGTTTCAGTTTGTATGAAGATCAGTCATTGATTTCTTTAGCCTGATTAAAGAACTTCCTACGTTACTTCCAATGCTCCGCAAGGATCCTGTTCCACCACGAGAGTCTATGCTTCTAATTGGTTTTCGTCGAAATGCACGCAGGTCTTCCTGTATCATTAAAGGCTAAGGTATCTTTGGGGGCTCACCATCGAGCGCAGGGTCCGAAAACGAATTGATATTTGACCCAATCCATGCTCCTTTTGTTAGTAAAGGTTGGATTTATCGAAGGGTCATTTTCATGATCACATATACAAACAGTTGGAGAACCAGCATTCTTGAGATACAAGCCAACTCGTGATAGCTTGAGAGAAGCGCTCGTTCGTTCGAGTCATGTCTAGTATCTAGGATCTTCACCTTTATTGACTACCATTGTGATCCGCTACAAGCTGATGGGAGGTGGCAGGTCCTTCATGTGGAGCTCACAAACGTGGTTCCGTATATCCCAAGGCTCCTTAGCCCACATTAGTTCCTCTCCTTTATGGGTCTGGTTGAAGAGCAGTTCAGTAGGTGCCGCTTTAGAGTGGTATAGGTCTATTTGGAGAAACCTCACCATTCCGACACATGCTTTTATTCGCATTCTCGTCAGATAATAACATATCCCCCTCAACAGTCAAGCCATTAGAGAAAGTCCCCAGCCAATTCCGTAGTGAAGGGGTGGTGCGTCTTCCGTCATCGGTGAGAAGATCTGATTCGGAGAGGTCCGCGGCTGGGTCTGCTAAGGCCACTTCAGTTGCCGCACTTCCACTTTATTAGCCCGGTTGCTGTACTGCTTTCCATTTTAAGTCCTTACGGTATACTCGCAAGGTGAAAGCCGAAAAATCATAACCAACACTTTATTGCACATATTCTGTCCCTGTAAGCCACTCTTGAAAGGTGAAAGCCGAAAAATCATAACCAACACTTTATTGCACATATTCTGTCCCTGTAAGCCACTCTTGAAAGGTTAGCTGCTATTTTACACCTAAAGAAGAGGCGTCTTATTCGACGTTGCCTCTAACGCCAATTGGTTTATCTGAGAAAGTCCCTGTCCTTGGTATAGCTGCCTTGGTGCATGTATCCCTTGAATAAGAGGAGGATTGGCTGTTTACTGTCCGATTGTACATTGTGGGCTTCACAAAAGGACGCTTGCTCACCTGCGTCCACTCCCCTTCCAGGGCGAGTAGATTATCTACATTTGAATTTGTACTCATTACAATTGGGTCTTCCCTCGCAGCCGCTATCTACGCTCATTGTGCAATCCCCCTGGGACTCCTTGGTTATCATGCTGAAGCAGGTCCATGCGAAGATTGGCACACTTCCTTATGTGGACGTGTGCTCAGGGTCGGGTCAGGGATTAATCAAGGGTATGAACTCAACCGAATCTACACTGCCAGACTAGTGGCGACGAGTTTCGGACGTACCGCGAGGCATGACAGGGTTATATCTGGACGGGGCAGCAGTGGCATTAGCTTCAAAGCCATTTCCAGAGTGGTATCTTGCACTCTTGCGTACTCAGGTGAGGTAAAGAAGCAATGTGTTTAAGGTCGTTACAATATGATATTATTTTTACTCCGTTGTTATGTATAATGATGGCTAAAGCGCCCAAAAGCTAATTTATTTATTATTAATTGCGAACTAAAGGGTGTTTTTTAGAAGGATGGAACTTCCAATAAGGATATCTGTCATTGTAGCTGTCAAATTTTGCTGTAATTTTGGCACTACGTTTAATTTATTTTGGAAAATTACCATCCAAGGACATACACCCGAAGAACTTATCAAAATAGTAGAAATTTATTTCCGAAATTCGCATTCTGTGCGTCAAACTTATAAGCACTTCGTTCAATCCATGGTGCACATAATCGTCCATCTGAGCAGCTCATACGCAATACGATGGAGAGATGTATGTTCAAGTATACTCCATTAAACAATATTCATAGTGTGGCTGAGGGTCCAAATTTATAATTCGACTCTGTTCTCAACTTGACCTCTGTCCGTCCACTACATGAAAAACTTTGAGGAAGGGTCTTGGCAGAAAATCCTATAATATCCAACAACTGCAGCAATTGAAGTCATTGGATCATCATTTACGTCCCATGAATGGGGTGAGGATGGGTTAGAAATTGAATCGCATTTTTACTGTCAAATCATTTCCAGGGATGAGGCTCATTTCTTGCTTAATAGGTTTGCAAATAGTGAACAGCGAAGATAATTCTCAAACGCGTTCAGAGGTCTCATTACAACCCGAAAAGTCATCGTATGGTGTGGTTTGCATGCCGGACGGAAGCAACGTTACCGGTAATGGCGATCGCTATAGACAAATTCGTAATTTTTTGATTCCCAATATCAATGCTAATCTTCTGAGGGACATATGGTTTCAACAAGATGTCGCAACATGCTATAAAGTGCGTTAAACCATTACTTCATTGGGCCGAATCTTTGGTCATCTCAAGGAATGGACCTGTAAACTGACCGCCCAGATCATGTGATTTTACTCCATTGGACTAGTTTTGTGGGGTATGTGAAGTTTATTGTTTATACTGAGAAACCAGCAACTATTGATGACTTGGCAGGCAGCATTCGTCGCGTTATTCGCAAACTAAGGCCGGCTATGATGGAAAAAGTGGTGTAAAATTAGACCAACAGGGTGGTCTTCCCTAAAACGCAGTTGTGGTGGTCATATGCCAGAAAATATTTTTAAACACTAATTGCCATGAAACCTGTGACCTAATAAAGACAAAAATTTCTATAATTTAAATATCTATATTTTATTGTGTACTATATTTTATTTTTGTACAAAGTTCTATGCATCTCAAATACACCCACGTATTTGGCATAAAAAAGTAAACGCAGAAAATAAAAATAATTGAGATTAAGAAAATGCCGACAACTGGTGCGCCTGCTGTTATCTAAATTTAAACTCTGAGTGTCATGAAACGCTATAATTGCATTATAGGCATATGAATCAGCTCATTACAAAATGAAATTTAGTCTTTTTGGTGATGTTTGTTTATTTGCTGTAGTTGTATATAAATAGACAGCAAATAAATACTTACCACTATAATAAAAGTTTACTCTGTAAGGAATCATCTGTAGAGTGAGATCTTCGGTACAATTCGTTCCATGGTTCAGGGTCAGATGCTCAAACTTTGAGAGATATTTCTCTATCTCATCATTAGTCAGATTTGTTTCGCTGGGAATCATGCAATCCTAGATAGACTAGGAAATAATTTATTCGCATGAAATGATAAAGTAATTTTTCTCAAAAATACTAATACTGGTAGCAATGAATCCACAATAAATTATGATTTGCTGATCTGATTGTAAAATGATGCTGATGTTAAAAATAATAAATATGCATTGCAAATATTGTTCGATAATTTTTAAGTAAGCATCATAATAACCTGCGGCGAAAGCGATAAGCAGTAACATTTTTTTTGAATAACGTAATAACGTATTGTATTGTACAGCAAAATATAAATATTGTTTTCTTTTTTGAGGCGTCTGCTATCCAAATTTTCTCGATATCATAACATTTAATTTGGCCCCCAGTTGAACCCATTGCGATAAGTATTCTTACCAATATATTAAACAATTGGTATTTTTGTAATTATATTTTAACCGGATATCCTCAAACCTTACCTTCAGGTTCACAAGAAGAAATTTCCCAATATGATAATAATAACAAATATTAAAAACAGCAGTAATAACCATCTCCTAATAATAATAATGATAAGAACTCATTAGAGCGAGTGAAATTTCGTAGGTAATATTATTCGTGTCATTCCATTGTTGACTACAACTATTAGCTGTTAATTTTATCTGTATGAAAATAATTTTGTAGTTAAAGTACATTACATAAAACAATGTCATTCGCATAAGTGAAATTATAAAAGATATAATATTATTCGTATCATTGTGACTTCGTAGACAGTTTTTTCTACGAGCATTACTTACGTAAACAAAGTCGTATCGACTTCGTTCAATCGAAGCATCTTTGCAATCTTTAGAGCTGATTAGTTTTTGGGACACTTCGGCCGGGGGGTTTGTTGTTTTGACCCTTTGAAAGTCATTTCTGTCATGCGCTATATTTCGTGAACCAAACATAGGCTTTGCATCATTGAGGTGTCAATCGACGTGTATTAATATTTGTGTGATTCTGTCAAATTTTTGCAAAATTTGTTAGAGCCGTTTTTTTAATTTATAAAAAACAGTGCAAAAAATTGGGTTTTTTTCATAAACAACAAATTTTTAACCTGGTTTGCAAAACACAGTTGCTTATAAAATTTGTGTACTTCAAATAGTTTTTGTTAAAAAATCAGCATATTTTTTTCTGTTGATTCCAAGAAAAATTAAATTAAAAATAAAAAAATCATCAAAAGTCATCACCTTCAAGGCCATTTAAGTCATTCACTATATCTCGCGCACCGAATATAATATTTGCATCATTAAGGTGCCAACCGACGCGTATTTACATTTATGTGGTGTTTTTAAATTTATAAAAAAGTCGTTCGAGCGGTTTTTAATTTAATAAAAAAAAATTGGGAAAAATTAAACTTTTTTCATAAAAAAATAGAGTTTCGATCTGATTTGCACAACACACTAATAAATCTTCATGAACTTTATGAATTTTTTCAGTTTTTGTAGAGAAACCAGCAACATTTTCTTCCAGGATTACAAAAAAAATTAAATTAAAAACGAAATTCAAAGGTTCACATGTTAAAGTGTTCATACGAATGATATAACCTGATAACTCTTATTCTAAAGACATTGTTGTTACGTCAATCAAAGTTTATTAATATTTGCAAAATTTGAGCAGCTTTTCAATAGTTTTTACAGTACCGTGGTTTTTTTAAATAAAAAAACTGCATACATTTTAAAATCAAAAAAATCTAATCATATTTGCATTTGTGGTAATCAACGTTTTGAAGTCAATACTTTGCAAAATCATATGCTTTAAAAAGCTTTCATCGAATAAAAAATTGCAGTTTTCAGTAGTTTTGTTCTATAGTGTTCGTACGATTTCAATTACTTCCTCCATCATCACTTGTAATACATTTTACTTTTTACATGTAATTATACCGATTATTGACTGCATATTCAATGTTTTTCAAGACCAACTGAAAAAAAAACGTGAAAAAATACAAATTCAGTGATTATGCTGAAGCCATGGCAATTTTGAACGAACCTATTAAAATGACCACCACGCGACAAAATTTCTTCACTGCATTCATTTTTGCTAGCGTTCTTTTGTCCTTCAAGCATCGATATGAAAATAACAAATAACGTAGAAGAGGCTTTGTAACCTGCCCCCCTCCCACCGATTGATCCGCGTGAATATTCAATCAAACCAATCTACCCCCATACACCAAAAGCATTACGTAATCAATGGTTGCACCTCGCGGCGTGCTATTTTTCTAATTATAATAAAACCATGATTTTTTTATAGATAAAATCTCTAGGAGGTAAAGTCGTATTGACTTCGTTAATGTGTCAATCGAAGCGTATTAGCAGTGACGAGCTAATTCAAGTTTAGCAAACTTCGAATTGCCAGTTTGACTCTCTGTCTGTTATATCTGTCACGCATGACATCTCGCGAATAAAACGTGGTATTGACTTTGTTGAAGTTCTAGTCGAAACGTTAACATTTGCATGATTCTTTCAAATTTTCAATAAATTTTATAAAGCCATTTTTAATTTAATTAAAAACTGCAAAAATATGTCATGTAAAAAAAATGAATTCCACTTTCTGCAATCAATTTTATTAAAAGTCAGGTACTTTTAAAAATTATAAGTTAAATGTTAAAAATGGATCGACCATGTTAGATAAGTTTAATGAAATTACTTTAAAATGAAGTCAAACAGTATTGATCATAATTTATGTATTTTGTTACAGAAATTTTTAGCTTCCCATACAACCTCTTGGCGGTGCTGATTCTGGGATTGTCGTTACCTCACTTGGTAAAAGTCCTGCTCAAATATTTTTTTGTGCCTGTGGTTAA
This sequence comes from Oxycera nigricornis, assembly GCA_963942545.1. Lineage (NCBI taxonomy): Eukaryota > Metazoa > Arthropoda > Insecta > Diptera > Stratiomyidae > Oxycera > Oxycera nigricornis. The sequence goes on along the minus strand of OZ012660.1, from coordinate 62,786,737 downwards.
TAGTTGTTTGCACCAAAATGAAGTACTCAGAAAGTATCCGAACGATGATGATCAACTTACCGGTGAAAATTTAAGACTTTTTCTTGAAAATATCCAAGTTTTTAAAAAAATTGAAAATGATACAATTGTTGAAAAACAGGAGCCAACGTGTGCCGATTCATTTCAAGAGAAAAGTACGAAGATGTAAATAGTAATATTTTGTTTCCCTACTTTTTGGCCAATATATTATTTTTTTGGAGTTGTGTCTTTTATTTAAAAGATAAGATAAATCTAAAATAATGTTCAGCGAAGGGAAAGAATAATTTGTTAGTTTAATGTATATTTAACATACAACGAAATAGATTTTTATAACTTATCCTTTGACGAAACTCGAGAAATAACAATAAATTATACACAAACTTAATAAAAGAATTTCGACAAGACACCATTAGAACTAATTTAAAATATTTCTAATCATAATAGAAAATGTACAATTGGATAATATACATAATTTGAAACGAAACGATGAAATATAATTTAAACATCAACGAAACTCAATCATGTGTGGATCACTAATTAATATCATCAATAAATGTGTTATCTTTAATATAATAATATTCTAAATATCTTAAGAATCGAGAAATAGTTCATATTAATGTAAACAAGCCTAACGTCAGGGAAAGTGGACCTTGCATCTTCGATTCCCTGTTTTCACCATCGTTTCAGGTCAGTCATTCCGAGTAGGGAGGACTGGACCACAGAACGAGGTGGGATACAGGAATCGGTCGACATCTACACTGATGAATCAAAAATGGATGGAAGAGTTGGCTGTGGTGTGTTCTCAGAACAGCTAGGCCTGAAACTATCCTTCCGATTACCAGACCACTGCAGCGTCTTTCAGGTAGAGGTCATTGCGATTTATAAGGCAGTTGACTGGCTGAGAAGTCAGAAAAATTTCATAAGAAATTTAAACATCTTTTCTGACAGTCAAGCTGCTATCTAATCACTATCCAGCGTGCATACCTCATCTTAAATTACTATGGAATGCCGTTCACAACTGAACGTGATATCTCTTCACTGTGAAGTAATTCTCTGCTGGGTACCGGGGCATAGTGATATACCTGGAAACTGCGAAGCAGATGCCCTAGCGAGAGCTGGCTGAAGTCGACCAACCTCTAGCTTCCATAAAGCTAGGATTTAAGCAGCACTACGTGGTGGCTGCGAATAGGGCCTGACTGCTCGAAGAAAGCTGTAGCACAACCAGGCAAACTTGGCACGCACTGTACTCCAAACGCACCAAGCGGCTGCTCAATATAAGCCGTGAAACCCTGAGTTCCGTCGTTTCCGTACTGACGGGACACTGTCTGATCAGCGGACACGCAGAAAGATTGGGTGTCCCTTTCAATGATTTCTGCCTAAGTTGCAAATCAGAGGAAGAGGAAAAAACAATCAAACACTTTCTGTGCGAATGTCCGGTGCTATCCAGCATGCGCATGCAAACCTTGGGCTCGCCCTTCCTGGACAACCTCATGGAAGTAGCTGAGTTAGACATTGACTGCATAGCCGGCTTTATTCGAGAATCTGGATGGTTCTCGTCATCCCCCAGGTTCTAGTGCCGTCTTTATTTTCTGTGGTATCACAATGGGCCTCTCGTGGCCTAAGTGAGCCATCTTTGGATAAAAGGGGCTGCCACTACAACCAACCAACCAACAACAATGTCGCATTACCTGTAATAAAATTTTTCGAGGACAACAAAGACCTTATGGAGGGATGGGTTATAACTGATAAACAAGCTAACAGCTTACGTTTTTTCTAAACATCCGTTCTGGGTTCTTTGTTCTTCGAACATATAAATACGTTTTGATCATCTAGATCATTATCCAGTCGTCAAATTCGTCAGTGTTCAGAAGTTAGTTTTATTGTTATAAAATATTCAATCAATAAAGTACTTTTTGAATAACAATGAAATAAAGTGTTTCAATAAACCAAGTGTAGTTAAATAAAAAATAATATACATTAAACTAACAAATTATTCCTTATCTTTAATAGTTTTTGTATATTTTGTTCTTTCGATTACCGCTGTTTTAGAATTTATTATAAAATAGATTTAAAACAATATTTTAATTTAATTTATGATAAATTCCATGATGATTTTTTATTAGTCTGATTAGTTTGTAGGGTTGTTAACAGAATAAGGGGTATGAGTATTTGAATTATAGATGACATTGTCTGCAATTTTAATATGAAGTTAATTAGTTCAATAGTTTTCCATCTGTTATTTTGATTATCATGTTTTTTCTAAAATTGGGAATATTTTTTTGTGTGAAATTTAAATTTTTATTTATTGATTAAGCTGTTATACAAGTAAAGATTTCGAAATCAAAGCTATTTTCTTGTTGGGGACTTGTTTTGACATTCTCTGTGGTAAAAGGTGTATTTAAAGGTTTATGTAGTTTGTTTAATGATTCATTTTTCAAATATTCAAGAAGTGCCTATGTGATTATTAGATTGCTGTAGGGAATTGTAATATTTTATGGTTTTATTGCGAGAATTTATTATTGCAAGCCTCCAATGTGATAGATTTACATGTATTGGTATAAGGATATAGTCAAATAAAAATATATACATTTTTCCAGTCCGACTGATTGAATTATATCAATTTTTTCGAGATTTTGGGGGAAGAAAGTATTCATACAGTAAACTCAAAAAGAATTAAAATTTAACTTTCCAAAATTAAGTAAAAGTAGAAATTTATTATTTGATCAATTTGTTTATTATTTAGTTTCGTGTAATATTGAAACCAAATTTTGAGATTCCAACTTTATTTCGTTTTCCTTCCAGAATTTTGATTGTATCTTCGATAGTATCGGATGGTATTATATGTTTGGATGTTGTAAATTTTATATCTCGGATTTGGTTTTATTATTATTGAATTTCCAGAGGTTTACATTGAGTTACAGAATGAATTGTGGTACTGTAATATTCGGTTGCCTTAAATATTTTTTCTACGATGTTCAATTCTGGTTCGGTTTGTCATTTTTGCAGATTGTAATATTCTAATTTGTTCAAGTAACGATCTAAGACAACTATTCACATTTGCGTTACCTGTGTGAGCTTTTGGTAAGGGAGAATGAGTTTCGATGTTTTCCTTCCTCACATAGTCTTTTACGTTTATCATGTTGCATTCATTACCGTCGATTATTTTGTAAGGTTTACGTAGAATTGCGTTTCTTTCTCTCAAAAGGCTAATGAATTTGATAGCGTTTCGATCTAATGTTCCCTTAGTGTAAAGGTGTTTAGAAAACTTATTGACTGCTGTGAAGAATTGTTTTTTCCCAATAAGGAATATATTGATATGTATGATTTTATTAATATCATTCGATGTTTCGAACAGTTTAAATTCTGGTTTTACTTGATTTCTATCATACTTTGCTTGATAACATATGTCACAATTATTTAAGAACTTATTTATTGATTTCATTAATCCATCGTAGTAGTATTTATTTTTAATTTCTTAATAGTTTTCAAGTATACCATGATGATTGCTGTTTGTATGTGCTTCCTTTATTTTTTCAAAACATCGATCTTCACTTAATAGATCAAACGCATGATAGCTACATTTTATGTAACGTAAATTATTATTGTTAGAGTACACGCTGTCAATGATTAATTAAACTTTGCTCCATTTAGAATCATTTAATTCACAAAATATTCCTACGGTTCCTTATTCTCTTATCTCCTTAATATGTCAATGATTATGTTTTCGCTATTTAAGTCAGTTTCATCGATGTATTTTTTTTTTGTTTAGCATTTTAATTTCTCTTCTCTCTGACAATTATTATTTGGGTTTCATAAATATGTACGATACCTTCTTTAATAAGTCTTACGATACCTTCTTTAACAAGTTTTCTTCTCCCGAATTTATTGTTGAATTTTCACTTATGTTTTCGTATTCCATTAAAGTTATATTCATTTAATTGTATGTAGGGTCTGAAATATTTTGTTGCTGTAACTATTGATAAAAGTTCATTTTCTATAGTTGAGTAATTTCTCTCATTAAGTGTTCGACTTGCAAATGAAATAGGATGTCCATTTTGGGATAAAACTGCGCCTACTGCTTTATCAGATGAGTCGGTTATTTAAACAATTTTTATCATTAAAATCAGGATAATGAAGAATTGGATAATTAATAATTATGTTTTTCAATTTTTCAAAAGCTGCATTGTATTTAGACTTTGCAATATTAATTGTGTTTCCTTATTTAAGCTTTCAGTTAGTGAAAGGGCGATTTTTGCATAGCCCTTGGTAAATTTTCGGTAGTATAGTAAATACTGAGATTTTCCTAGTTTTTCAAAAATTCCTTCAATGTTTGGAAAAGAAAATTTGTCATTAATCAATTTGAGTTTTCTATAATCGATTACGATTTTTTATTTGGTTTTACCAGAGTTGTCCATTTTTGGCACAACCCATATTGGAGCATTGTAAGGGGATGTTGAGAGTTGAATTATACCTTATTTCAGCATATCGTTTATTTGTATATTAACCTCGTTTTCGTGAATGTAAGGACAAGTTTTTGCATATAGCGATTTGTTAGATTTAGTTACTATTTCATGCTTTGTTTGTGATGTACATGTTAAAGTGTCTTCTTTGTAAAACAAATCACCATATTTTCTAACAACGTTTCTCAAAGCGAAAACTTCTTGGTTCAATCTGTACCTCTACACATGCGTGTTAGTTCGGAGAGCTGGAGAACACCAAAGTATATCAGTACCAGGATAGCATTTTGTACGGAGATCCGGTTTTGACTATGGCCGGCCGAGTGCGCGAGTGTATATCCTATGGGGTGGATCGGGAGCTAGGCTTTTGAGAGCGCTGATTGACTGAGAGCTGGTTTGAATACGGGGAAAGTGGTTTTGATGCGGGGTTTCGTGAGCGAAGTGGAGAGCCGAAGTGTTGTGTTTGAATAGAGATGAATATTGTTCTAGCGAGATCAAAAATCACTTGTTTTAAATGAAAGTGTGGAAAAGTCACAGTCGATGAATTTTGCTTGAGATGATGCGACGGTCGGGTAGTCAGATCGTCATAAAACGTGCATTCGATTTCGATGTAATTTACGAACGTAGTGAAATATGTTCCTTGTTTGTTGTTGAATGATACGATCGCGGTAAAATGCTTGATAACTCTGTTTTGTTGTTGTTAAAATGAATGAATGGAAAATACAGATTGATGGGGAGTAGTTTGTAAAATGCAATATCTGCTTGAAGATCAACGTTGTTTACTTATGCTAATAAAGATGACTGAAAGATAATTTACGAACGCAGTGACATGTATCCTGTTGTTTTTCTTGTTGTAGCCTCGTGGGAATCACCGATTAAAAAGACAACAAAAAAGCTGTAAAAGAATTTTTTTTATTGATTCTTTAAAATTTTACATTCATCTTCATTTTTTCTTTAAAAAACGTTACTTAAGGAATTCGGATGAGTCCTACGTCGTCAAACACGAGATGTTGATCGGAAGCATTGTTCAGTTCGTTCATCGGACGCTGGGTTTAGCTCTTGTCCGGAAATTTGGGTGGCAGAAAGCAAAAAACACCTCCGTTCAGATGAACCGCTAGCCTAAGTCCATACTTTGTTTTAACGATGTGGAAAAACTTTATGTGGTGCTCCCTCCCGACCTCTTAGGAGCTAGTGGGAACCATTGTGTCGCCCGATTTTGGTAAAGGAAAAGGATTGTACAAATACTCAAAAAGGAATGTTGGTGGTATAGTTAGTTGAGGGTCATAGTTTTACCTATTGATCCAACGGAGGGATTTAAGCGTTAAAGTGAAATACTTACCATGTTGTCTTTATGGGTTCTCGAAGAAAACACTGATGTTCCTACGGAGGATTACAATCTTATAGACTAGTCGACTAATATAATAGATAATGAGCATAAGTGAAATACCCTCGAAAAGAAGTATAAAAGTTCAAGGTGAGAAAAGTGCAGATAGCAGAGCTCAGATCGAATGCGAAGAAAGAAGACGCCATTTAAGCCTCGCGAAGAATCAAAAACTTTTAAGACGGCTAATTTAACAAAAATTCTCAGTTACCTATTCTTTTTTAAACAATAGACAGTTTAGGTTTAATAAGTTATTTAAAATTTTGTCAATTGAGGCGCTCTTCCGATTTAAAGAGTTCAGAGAGGCCGAGAGCTCGAGATCATGTTCGACAGAATGCTAGAAGAATTGTTCTCTAGTTCGATGCAAGCTAATAAACTAAGCTTGTCTATTGAACTCTCAGCTTCGCCTAAGATCAGGCCCATCAGGTCTGGTCTAAGATCTGTAAGTGAATTGGAATCTATTGTTAGACTAATTTCGAACGTAAATCAGTCTAACATTGCATTTTTCTCTGATGCGGTTATGCAGATAAAGGCAGATATATTAAATTTACCTTCGATAAAAGGGTTGTCGTTGAAGATCATTTTTCATACACTTACGGTTTAAAAAATTGCAATAGCATGAAAATTGTCAAGTTATTAGCTCATGTATTAAAACACAATTGTAAAAAATGAAAAGTAAAAATATATAAATACCGTAAAACTGAAAATATTTTTTTTATTCTCTGTGGGCATCTCATATCATGACTGAGTTTATTTTTGATATACAGTTTGTAACTGGAAATAATGAACAATATTTCGAGGTGATATGACGGAGAAATTCATTAGAAAATATTTATCAACGGCCAATATCGTTCAGCTTAATCTACCGAAAATTGGGGAACTCAGAAAATTTACGACAGTTTGTCCAGCTCATGGTACAGCTTCTACAGCTAGATGTGCCGCACAGAATTGTACAAACATCTACATATACTATCTAATAAATTTTATGCATTTTTGAAGTAAAAGGAATATGTTTTCATATAAGAGATGTTTTTTATTATAAAATAATTATACTAAAAACAACATCGCAAAAACGGAGTTTCATAAAATAACCGTGAATAATTGATATGCACATAAGAAGCGCGAGTTATGTTTCGTCAATGAAAACTTTAAAAAATATATCTTAATAGTTCCTATGTTCGGAAAAAGATAAATCTTGTTTCTTAAAAAATTGAATCACGTCAGCATATATGAATGCTCAGACGTGACAATAAAACTTATCACAAATGCAACAATGTTATGTTTGCCTCTAACATATTCTTAACGAAAGCACTTCTTAAACTATTAAATATCTGAATGTTGCATTTGCCCGGCACTTTTTAAGTAGCATACAATGTCACTTTTAAATATTTTAATGTTGCATTTGCCCGGCACTTCTTAAGTAGCATACAATGTTGTCGTTAAGTGTTTTAATGCTACATTTGCCCAAAGCCTATATTTACGAAACAAACAATAGTCGCGATACCCAAAAAGAGCTTGAGAAGCTATTGCAAGAAAACACTTTCTTCCTTTGTCCCTTTGTTCTAAATAATACTAAATAAGCATATTAAATTTATAAAAGACTCAAACACATTATTGATAGAGCTCAGTCTTCTGTTGGAATCGAATAGTGTACAAATCGATTAATAGATTACGTTTTCGTTTCGAATGAAAATATTGTATATTTCCTTATATATTTATGTGTTTGATTTCATATTTAAAGGAAAGAACTATAATTGGTGAAGTCGGTAACGAATTTTTTTTTTTGTAAAATTCGGTAAAAAGAAACGCGAACCAAGAGTGAGACCCAGTGATAGTAATAAAAATAATCTTAGTGAGAATCCACAGTAACTGAGATGGCGCAAGCAGGTAACGAGTTAGGGCTAATTTTCAATCCCTTGAAGTTTATAGCACAATTGCCGGATATCCGTAACGACTCAGTGGAATTGAGAAGTTCGTCAAGACAATTCACGACATAAATCACTTAATTTTGCAATATAATGAGCCAGCGCAGCGTATTTATCCGCTGCGCAAAAAAAAACAAATTCAAAGGTAGAGCCATGATATTAATCGAAGTCCACGATCACATTAACACATGGGCAGAGCTTCGCCGTCTTATACTCAGCAGTTTCATCGATCATAGAACGTCATTTCCAATTTACGATGACTTAAAATCAACATCATTCCGAGGAAACTTTGTAAAGATTTTTAAACTTTTCTCTAATCTTTTCTTCTCCGATCGGGTCTCCGCTGAGACCGACAACGATCGGCGTCACACCGATGTGACAGCAGGACGTGCAGTCCATGGATTGAGGCAAAGAACTACGTATCGCGCCGAGAATTAGTCCAAACACTAAGTGTCCGAGTTCGTTACACAAACTCAGCCACCTTAAAACCACCGTAACCTTGGGTTACGCGTTTTCAATCCACAAACATCAGAAAAAAGATATACAAATAAAAACTCTAACCACTCTATTCTCTACTTTACTCTAAGTCCGCGAGACCGTCTTACCCGAACGCGACTTCTCTTCGGCACACAAATAGACTACCGCGATACATGAACACTACTTTACCGGAAAAACATTCAATATGACGAAATCAAAGCTAACGCGAAAACTGTGCCGCGGAAGAACCCGAATCACTGCTGAAAACAAAAAAAAGGAAGGAGGAGCCTCGCCAACCAACGATGTTATAGGCTGGGCCCAGCCTCCTTGTTCCGAACGTGAGCGAAGCTCATTATTCTGCGCTCGGAACCCCATGTCAGATCGAACTACCTGACCTACCTGTATGGAAGGAAGTCCCGGAAGAAAATCTAGGAGTTTAAGTGCAATTTATATTTATTTATTTTTCAGCATAAAAAAAAACAAAATTGAAAAATATACGCTAAAAGCTAAACACATATTTTAAAAATTAAGCATAGGATTATTCGTTGTACCACGACGGTGCAAGTGAAGCGAATGGAAATGACGAACTAATTATTTGCAAAATCGATGAACTGACCTTTAAAATATGATGACAACATTATTTACTTAATTCTTTTACAATTTTTTCCCTAGTTACATAATATTTTCTCTTTCTTTGTGTTTTCTTTTATTATACATGACACTTAATACATAACTAATATATATTTTTCAATTAATATATATATGATCGTTTATATTTTGCCGATTTTTTTTAAATACACTTTTTATTGGCTCATAACGAAATAGGCGGTTTAAATCTAAAACTAAAATGTACAAATATTAATCCAGTAAAACGGAGTAAGTAGACAACTAAATATTAATTCAAGGAACAAATCAAGGTAAAATAATCTCAATATGATATTCTTAAAAACAAATTCACCGTATTTTCATTGATGTAATAAACATGATGGGTATTATTATGTGTAAATGAATCATTGCACTAATCCCTACAATATCATAAGGGTATAATAATTATATTCCAAAAAAATTAGATGCATAAAATTCGTACTTTAAGTGATATATCTGAAGTATAGGTATTCATTCATTTTGTAATTAGTTTAGATCGAAAATTTATACGATCCATTTGAATGGGTATTATTGGCACTAAAATCAAAATCTGTGAACCCGCAAAATTTCAATTTCCTATCAATTTTTGCTCATATGCCAGATATTTCTTCACAAAATATACTATCATATTTACTTAGTATTTCTTCGAGTTCACGTGGTCGTAGATCAGGATGTAATTTTTGAAGATACGAACATATATAATCACTACTTGCACCGAAAGGATGTACAACAAGAAATGTCGATACTAAACCAATAATTCGAGCATCATCCCTTTCGATTTTATCGACTTTTACCTGCGAAGTATTTGCGCAAGCTTTTGAATTTGCAGATTCTTGTGAACATTTCAATGGTCCATTACTATCATCATCATTACAGCTACCGCTATGATCATTACTTGTTTTATCTGTCGCGACACCATCATCAATTTCGGAAGATTTGCTGATTCGATTTCGGCTACTTGCTTCGACGATTTTTGTTTTTAACAATAATTCTTTGACGTTGGCTTGTTTAAGCTTTTCTTCAAGACTAATAATTTATTCCGGCATGTTTCCACATGCTCCGGGGATGCCAGACACTAAAAACGGCATGCACTCGCGACGCTCGCTGTATTTTATTTGTTTTTTGTTTGTTTGCCGCCACGGCCACCACCGACGTTTATATCGCGGAAGCATCGCTCAACTTAATTTCGTCTGATTTTTAATTTACCACTCAATTACTCGTCGCAAAAGCGGCCGTCCGCCGAAAGTGACAAATTGGAATGGATTATAAAGTGAATTCAACACGGAGCCAATGAGTTCCATTCTATATTGTAGAGCACCGGAATCAATTGAGATTGCCTTGCAAATTTTAGAGGAAGGTGGCTAAATTGGACAAAATCACAAAAGACCTCGACAAACGAATACTCACTTTGAAAATCGTCATCAGAATCCGACGACTGAAAACTCTTACTACAGGCAGACAAATAGCCAGAGAGTAACCATTTTTTTTTTGAACCTCGAAATTCTCATGCAAGTAGTTCGCATTTTAATAGTCCTCCTAATTATCCAAACCAAAATAATTTTATTCCAAATCAAAATTTTATTCAACGATATAATCAAAATTGTAACCCTCAATCAATCCAGAGAAAACCAGTCATGAATACTCCAGACAGTCTAGACAATCTAGACCAGATCCTATGGAAGTGGATCCCTCTTCACCGAGACAGCGTCAAAATTACACCAATACGATTGGAAATTTTCGCGAAACTGCCTCGAATACTCAGAACATAAGAACGAATTACCCTTTATCGTAATAAATACCCCTATCAGACCTTTGAAATTTATCTTAGACTCAGGAGCAAGTAAGCAATTTTGTTCTTCAAGTTTGTCAATTTCCCCATATGTATCAACACATTACAAGACGGTGTAATATGTAAAATAAAAGTTAGAATACTTTGTTTTCAATTCGGTTCAAACGGTTTTTTTAGAATTTTTAGAAATCCCATTTCCAGATACATTTGATGGACTCATAGGTAATAATATTTTAATTCCATTCAAAGCAATTATCAACTACGAAAACAAAACCATAACCTTAAATGAACGCACTATCCCGTTCTATTACAATTTAAAGAAAGAAACAATGCATAATTATAACACTTTTATTAAAGATCTTCCGTTAGATTTGATCAAGAATCAACCTAGCCTCAGTCCGGAAATGCGCACCGATCATCTTAACAGTCAAGAATGTTGTAGAGATCTTAAATCCTACCTTACAATATACGTACAACCTTATTAATTCACTTACAATCTTATTAACGACATTACAATCCCATTAATAATCTTGCAAGCTAATTAATAATCTCACCTATCTTAATAATGCCCAACGTGCCGCAAGCATTTACATATGCTGCCTACGGAAATGAGAACCCACACAAGTTGCGAAATATCTCAAGTAACATGCACCCGAGCATTTCAAAGCAGTAACATAATGCTTTGCACGTCACAGGGAATCCAGTAAATTATGTTCATACTGAAGAACGCATTATTTCAACTTTTGTCTACGCAAGACAACAAACAATACATTGCACTGACCGCGTGCAACATCAAGACAATGCATACAAAGTGCATTGAGCCCAAAGTAATCAAGCGCCGTATGAGCACTTTGAACTTTAGGATGAAGATAATGCTGATGCACATGTAAGTGCATTTCACATGTTTAAATTGTAACCACATGTGCAATATTGAATATTGATTATTGTTATGCTGAATAGGCTTAAGAACATTTTGTGTGAATTAAATTTTGTATATAAACTGTAAAATAATAAACAACAAGGCAGAAGTATTACTGACTTCAAGGAGCGACGTAAGGCTGCTCTGTTCTTTAAAACGAACACTTTGTCATGTCACTTACTCATTTTTATTACGGCTGATAAATAACGCCTTTTTACTTGCGGAACCAAGGCCGCTAAGAAAAGACACTTGGTAGGTATTTTTATACATTTCGCTAGACTGCATATTAACTAATTACGCATTCGCGAATCTCCTCTGTTGCTCCCACGAACACTATATGGCGATCCTGCAATTAATTGAATGATCATGCGATTAGTCAAGTTAAACAAGAACTAAATACCTACAGTTCTTATGTTAGGTCTAAACACATTTCTGTGCTTCAAAAGTCGAGAACCGAGCTCAAAAAATACTATTCCTAGCAACCACAGTGTATACAATATACAGTGGGAAAACTCTAGGTGGGGAAATGAAATACACTAAGCTTTAAAACTAAATTTAAGAGAGCATTACGAGAAATTTAAGAGAGATCCCAACGAAACAACTATAGGAAATACAGGTGTTAGGCAGAGCAGAGCATATGCTCGTGCTTGAAGCTTGGAGCTTTTGGTAGTTCCTCGGATCTACCCGGCTTTGAAAATTGATAGTCCACTTTTTACTCTAAGTTTAACGACTATTGTATCCATAGACTATGCTAGCAACTCATCCTCGCGAGTCAACCTCAAGCTTTTCTACCATAATTGTGGTGGAATGAGGGGCAAAGTAAATAAACTCTTTCTTGACGCGACATCTTGCCGGTTTAATATCCTAGCGAATTATGGTTTTTGTGCCGAGCGGACACAAAAAATAACTAAATATAATCGCAAACGAAAAGAAATGAAACGCTTAAATATTTGCGGAAGAAAACTATTTTATTTTAGCCGTAGCGAACGACAATCGTTTACAAGTGACCGGTGAGCGTCAACTGGGGCGAGGAGTTCTCAGGTTTCCCTCTTTATGGAATATTTTGCCTTGCTGCGTCAGCGTCTGGCTTTTTAAATTTTTCTATGAAAGATTGCAACATTTTATTTATGGAATCATTTTTCCGAAGTTCTTGGATTTCTGCATCTACTCGTGGGATAAAAGCAGGCGCGTGTTTAATTTTATGTAAACTATTTGCTGACTCATACGTAACTCCTCCCCCTTTGACTTCGAATTCTCCTGGATTCGATTTTCTACATTAATTTTAAATTTTCTTTGCTTTTGAAAAAAATCACTAATCCAAGTATTACAATAGTTATTATTAAAATTACACTCATATTTATTCCAAATGTAACATTCTTATGAAACTGCAATTCTTCTAATTTTTTGGTATTTTGTATATTATTTACAATGATATCGTCAAAGGTGAGTTTATCGGTAAAATTTACAATTTCTGAACGAGGGTAGTAAAATCTATCTTCCTGTTTTTCTTTGATATTTGAAAAATAGTGATCCAACATTATTAAGGTACAATTATTAAAATGAATCAAGTAATTACCTGTCACTGTTAGTTTTCTATCATCACATGTTTGATTAATGGATAGCAGTTTCGCATTTTTAATTATAATCGTTTCTTCATCAATTTTCAAAATCTCTGTATTAACATTTTTAATCAGTTTACAATTTTGATGGTATATACAATGTCTACTAATACTAAGTTCATTTAAATGTTTATGATCTTCATAAGTATAAACAGTATTATTTATGGAAAAAACAATTTCTTTCGGATGATCTATTTCTTTATTTTGATCGTTCGTTATAGGCAAAATCATTTTTCGATGCACTGTTACAAATTCCTTAAGTATTTTTATCGCAAAAATTAAAGTATTATTATTTGTTTCTGCCAATCCTACTTTTATATACGGAAGTATGTTAACATTGATATTATAGATTCTTATCTCTTCGTCAGTTAGGATGTTGGGATGCAACATGCCATATCTAACAGATGCAATATTATCTTGAATGCTCTCAATTCGGCTTTTAAGAATCTGAATTTTGAAAATTTGATCATAATAGACACTGTTTGCGTAAGTATTGTCAGCTATTTTATTGATTTTGTTCGTAATAATTTGTCTGTCACTGGTTGCAATCTCTCCAAGTCTACGTAGAGTGTCGCTGAAATTTTTGTTTATATCGATCTGTTGATTAATTGAATCTATTGAATTATGGATATTCATGCCTATAACTTTCAGGTGATCATCAATATCTTGCCTATCCTGATCGTCCATGGTACCGAAAAGCCATTTATGTGCTGTACCCACTAAATTAATTAGGCCTCGTTTATACCTCATTTTCTGTGGTATGAGAGTCTTAACTTTATTTGTTAGATGTTCAAGTTCTAACATTATAAGGTCCTTGCGTTGTTTATGTAAACTTTCAGCATTGGTTTTGAATTCAGCGTTCACTGAGACTTGGTTGAGTGATTCTTATAAAAACGAGGAAATTCTCGACGAAAATTGGACACTATATAGAGACGACCGTGATTATCGCATTACTACGCAAAGTCGAGGGGAGGCGTTTTAATTGCAGATAATTCCAGTATGTCGAGTGAAATTGTCCACACTACTCCTCATAAGAGTTTCCAACATATGATTAGCAGGGTTTTTTTCTCGAAAGAAACTACCTATACATCGGCATTTTCTACATTCCCCCCAGATCTGACGAAGCCGCTTACAACGACCTTTTCTTGATAATCTCTTCTTTATCCGCATCTTTAAATGAAGATGACAAAATAATATTGTTAGGGGATTTCAACCGCCCCAATCTATCGTTTATGACGGACGGAGATGATAACAGTCTTCTCCCTACAAATATTCTCGACTCTTGTGATATGAATCTGGTAAGTGCTTTTTATGGCAATGACTTACAGCAAATCGCTCCCAGTCCCAATCAAAACGGTCATTGGTTGGATTTAATATTCACCAACACTTATGACGATGTAGCGGTCAGTCCTACTAATGCTGAGGAGCATCTCTTCACTAGCAGCCCTCACCACACAGCATTCACAGTTGAACTCTCCACTACTGAAGCTCAAACTCCCTTATCATACAATTGTAATATTGTATATGATTTTCGTAATTCTGAATACGAAAGCATTAAACTTTACCTTGACAATGTTGACTGGTTAGGCACTCTTTCAACGTTAGACCTGGACGAGGCTGTATCCTCATTTTACCTAATAATTCTTGACGCCGTTGAAAGGTACGTACCTAAAATGAAGAAGAAAAAGTTATCTGAGCCTTGGCTAGACAGCAATCTGCGCGCATTAAAGAATGAGAGAAACAAAGTCTATAAATTACTAAAGCTTAACAACAATGCTAGCGAGAATTTAAAAAATAAATATTTTGATTTCTCAGAAGATTACAAAATCAAATACCACGAGACTCATGAACGCTACGTGAATTTAACTGGTGAAAACATAATCAGAGACCCTCAGAAGTTCTTTGATTTTGTTAATCTCAAGAGGAAATCATCGGGCTATCCAGCGTCAATGACCAAAAATAATACCGTTTCTTCATCTCCGAAAGTAATCTGTGATCTTTTCGCTGACTATTTTCAAGAAGTTTTTTCACCGCCAAAGATTTCGGTAGACACGGAGTCCTCTAAAGTTAATCCAGTGGTACTGCTTATGGACATGTATCTCTCAAGGGAAGATGTTGCTCAAGCTATTAACAACCTTGACGTTAATAAGAGTCCTGGCCCAGATTTACTTTCTCCATTTTTTGTGGTACAGTGTATGGACCAGCTTGTAGTACCTCTTCACTTTCTTTTTAATAAATCTTTGACAGATGGGAGTTTCCCAACTTATTGGAAATCTTCCCATATAATTCCTATCTTTAAGAGTGGTGACATGCGTTCTGTCCTGAACTATAGAGGTATTGCCATTCTATCTATAATCCTTAAACTATTCGAACAAATCGTTTGCCATAAACTCTCAGCTATTATTGAGCCTCTTCTAAATGAACAACAACATGGTTTTCGCAAGGGCCGATCAATTACAACCAATCTCATGGTTTTAGTTTCTGATGTCCTATGTAAAATGGAGATGGGTTACCAAATTGACGCAATCTACACAGATTTTAGTAAAGAATTTGACCGGGTTGATCACTCCATACTTATTTTCAAATTGCAGAAAATAGGAATCACCGGCTCTATACTAAATTGGCTCAGTTCCTACTTAAGAGACCGAAGTCAACTAGTTAAATTTCAGGAAAATTTGTCCAAGCCGATTCTCGTACACTCTGGTGTACCTCAAGGCAGTCACCTCGGTCCTCTTGTTTTTAATGTTTTTATATCAGATTTATCTGAAAAACTCTCGGACGTATCACATCTTCTTTACGCTGACGATCTGAAGATATATCACACCATCAAGTCTCAATCTGATTCTGTTTTCTTCCAATCAAAACTAACTTCCCTCCAACAATGGTGTGATGTTAACAAACTACATCTAAACGTTGGGAAATGTTTTGTAATGACTTTTTCCCATAAAACCACAATATTGAACAATGCATACGTTCTCAACAATACGGTATTGGATAGGAAGGAAAACATTGTTGACCTTGGAGTTGTCCTAGACAAGAAACTATGCTTCAATTCGCACTACGATACTATTCTCTCCAAAGCTCATAAACAGCTTGGCTTTATTAAAAGACTAGCCAAAGAATTTAAAAATCTGTGGGTAACTAAATCATTATTTACCTCACTGGTTCGCCCATTACTTGAATATGCCTGCAATGTATGGACCCCACATTTCGGAGTTCATGATACGAGAATAGAATCAGTCCAAAAACAATACTTGTTGTCTGTTTTGAGAGACCTTTATAGCTCTGATGACTATCAAATCCTGCCTCCTTATGAAGTTAGATTGGAGCTTCTGAATTTGTCTACTCTTAAAACCAGAAGAACAGTGTTGTCCTCTTGTTTCGCCTTTGACGTGATTAGGGGCCACATTAAAGTGGAGTATTTGACGAATAAAATAAAGCTTGATGTGCCTGTCAGAAGTACGCGTAATACACGTTTACTAACTGAATGTCAGCATCTTACTAAGTATGCAGATAATGAACCAGTTAATAGGTGCTGTAAAATATTTAACACTTTGAGCAAACACTAGTCCCCTACCATCTCCAAGTTCAATTTTAAATCCAGCATTTCTAAAGCCCTTCCATTATCCATCCCTTAATTGTGACGTGCATACAACAGTATAAACTAACGTTGAATGTTGCACGTATTTTAGGGTTAAGTATATTGTTGTAATGTATATTTTATATATTTATATTTTTATATGTTGACTGTGATTGCCTCGCTTTGGCGAAATAAATAAATAAAATAAACAAATCGACCCTTCAATCATTTTAACGACCCTACAATGAAGAAGATATTTTTGATAACGCGACAAGATGAGCACAGCGGAGCTGGAAGCCATCAACAGGAAATTTGAAGAATTGTTTGCACTACGCGCAGCAAACACTAAACCTGTGACAACCCAAAACAGCACGGAAGAGTATGATCCACGTAATCCTGCGATCAATAAGGAAGTAGTAGCAAAGAAACCAGGCCCGCAACCGATCACGATCGAGCAGTATATAAGTCGAAATCATCATAGTTATACTCCAAGACCTATTAAAACAGCAGAAACAAAGAAGAAGAATAGGACCAGAGGAGGAAAAGCCTTCAAACAGAGAAAACACCTGAAGGAGCTATACGTCCAGCTCAGCATCGAATCAAGTGCTGAAAATATTCGTAAAATTGGGAAGGAAATCCACGGCAAAATGCTAGGCGACTCAAAGATTGAGTAGAAAATATTTCTCAACTCTGGTGCAACAACAGCAGCAGCTTCTCAGCAACTCATTGAGCTGGAGCCGTATTGACCACAGTCGGAATCTGTATAGCATTAGTTATAATGTATTCATTAATTAAGAGATATATAAAAAAGACAGTAATTAGGCTAGCAAACAAGACTGAGGCATTGTAGATAAAATAATAATAGAATAACAATCATGAGCTAAATGTCTGCATTATTTAACTTAAAGAATATTTCATCAAATTTCAAAAAGACACCAAATAGAAATTATACACATAAATTTCTTGTAAACTCTCCTTGCAATCGAAGATTTAAGAGTTCAATTCAAAGAGGAACTACAGAATAGTAAACAATCAGAAGCTGAGCAACTCTCTGATAAGTTAAAATTCAAAAGGATTTTTGAGGCAATACAATCAATTATTAAAGAAAAAATGCCTGATGATACAGTACCCACATTAGATAACACTTCAAACATGGATATCTTCAATTTTCTAGAAGTAATTCCCGAATTCGCCAACAAATTCAACACAGATTCCTAAACGTTGTCGAAATAATTGAAAAATCAGTCCCAGCACATCAAAAGAAGGACTTCATAGCCCTTATAATCAATACAAAATTGAACAGTTCTACACGAACGAAATTAAGCCCTTTACCATCCTCCGACAATTATGATTCACTAAAAACGAATCTTCAACACATTTTTAGACCCACAAAATCTGCTTCGTGCATATTGACTATGATTACAAATAATCAACAAAGAACTAATGAATCAGTAACTAAATTTTCAGAACGGTCAGATGAATTATTAGCTGAACTAACGTTAACACAAATAAGGGATATCGATGAACAAGGTCGGGACAGATATCAAAAACAAATGATATTCTTGCCTTGAACAGTTTTAAGAAAGGTCTACGCAATAAATATATTATACAGACTCTAGAAGCTAGTAGAATCTCAAAATACAGAGAAGCAATTTCGTTAGCCGAAAATTCTAAAATGAGCAAAATGGAGAAATATACCATTTCTCATCTAATAGATACCCCAGAAATAATAGAGGCAATTTTCATAGTAATAACTATAATCGACAAAATAATAACATTAACAATAGATATAATAACAATAACATATATAGTAACAACTATAGGAACTCCAACCCCAGATACGACAATAACAATAATAATAATACTAATAACAGTGGTAGGAATTACAATCAAAATAGAATTAATTATAATAATAGGAACAACAATATTAATAGAAATAATAACGGTGCATATTCTCAACCAACAAACAGAAATCCTACAAACCGAAATTATAATCGACAGGGAAACTAATTATCCCACGATACCACACAAATGGTCCAAAATATGGTCACTCGGGGGATAAAAATGCAAAACTAGGGAATGTCGAAACATTTAACAGTAAGGAAATTATGTCCATATTAAAACAGGTAATAAGAAGCTAACATTTTTAATAGATACTGGAGCGGATATCTCCATATGCAAATTATCGGGCACACCAGAAATACAAGAAATTAACTCGGAAAAACATTGCAAACTCACGGGCATAACTAAAGAACAAGTTGGTACTATAGAGACAACAATTTTAAATTTTAAAATAAATAAAGATTCACTGCAGCACAAGGTACACGTAGTAAACGATGACTTTCCACTAGTAACAGATGGAATACTTGGACGAGATTTCTTTAAAAAACATTACGTTAAAATCGACTATGAAACTTATACTATTTCTCTTAATGTAAACAGTTCTGAACATATTATTCCATTGCAAACTGAACTTCTTCAAATCAAAATACCCCCTAGAACAGTGATCATTCAACAAATAAATATTAACGTAGAAGAAGACAGTCTAATCTGCGCTGAACAAATTAACGAAAACATATTTATTGCCAATACGATTATCCCTTTCAAAGGAAATAAACACGTTAAAATTTTAAATACGTCAGATAAAAAACAATCTATAAACACTTCTGATCTAAAATTCAAAATAAAACCTTTTTCAAAATTTTTCATTTACAATCAAAAGAAAACTTCATATAAAATTCAGAATAAACTAAAGAGATGGGAAAAGGTAAGAAATCTAATAAAAATAAAAACAAAAGATACACATGCAAAAGATACTTTGGAAAAAAATTGTGAAAAATTTCAAGACATTTTTTACCTAGATAATGAAAAACTTACGTCCAATAATTTCTATAAACAAACACTTCATACAACCAACAACACTCCGGTTTACGTGAAGAATTATAGATTACCACATACGAGTTTTAAAGAAATCAACAAACAAGTACATGACTTATTAGACAAAGACATAATAGAACATTCTATCAGTCCACACAACTCACCACTTCTAATAGTACCAAAAAATAGTGAAAATGATTCCAAACAATGGAGATTAGTAGTTGACTACAGACAACTTAACAAAAAGTTGGTAAGCGACAAATTTCAATTAACTCGTTTAGAAGACGTTCTAGATAGAATCGGAAGAGCAAAATATTTCTCAAGTCTAGATATGACAAGCTCATTCCACCAAAAAGAGCTAAACGATGAATCAAAATCGCTAACTGCATTTTCGGCCAACAATGGTCATTACCAATTTAAGAAATAACCATTCGGACTCAAGATCTCATCCAACAGCTTTCAGCGGATGTTAACCATCGCACTTTCAGGCCTTGATGCCAATGCATTTTTGTACGTAGACGATATAATTGTCTTCGGATGTTCATTACAACACCATAACGACAATCTGATTAAAGTATTTGAACGTTTACGTAAGTACAATTTAAAACTGAACCCAAACAAATGCAATTTGATGGAACATGAAGTTGTTTACTTAGGACACTTAATCACATCCAAAGGTATCACAGCCGATCCAGAGAAATGCAAAGCAGTTCACAATTACCCTATACCCAAAAATGCAGACGAAACGAAAAGATTTGTAGCATTCCGCAATTACTACAGACGTTTCGTAAAAGATAGCAAAACCACTCAATGAGTTATCGAAAAAGGATAAGCCATTCGAATGGACTCAAGATTGTCAAAAAGCATTTGAAAAACTTAAAATTAAAATTAAATTTAAAGTATTATTACCGAGAGCCCAATATTGCAATACCCAACTTTCTATAGACAATTCATACTCAAAACTGATGCATCTGACTATCCATTAGGAGCTATTCTATTACAAGGTAAAATAGACAAAGATCTACTTATATCGTATGTAAGCCGTTCACAGAATATACATGAGATAAACAAGCCAATAATCGAAAAAGAATTATTAGGGGAATCAACCATTTTCGACCATATTTATACAGTCATTACAGACCATCGCCCACTAGTTTCTCTCTTTACGCACAAAAACCTTTCGTCAAAATTGACAAGAATCAGAATAGATTTGATGGATTATGATTTCGAAATTATTTTCAAACAAGGTAGGATAAATACCAATGCAGATGCTTTATCAAGGATAAATTTATATTCACAGCAGCTACAAGATATGATACCAAAATATAAACATTGTGACAAGAAGTAAAGCGGAAAAAACAGAAGAAAACGCTACAAAAATATCTGAAATAAGCAAAAAACGGAAGAAACAAAACTATTACCATTAATGAGTCTGATCAACCCTACATGTGGAATGGAACTTCTGTATCCGACGTTAGAAACTTACCAATTCTAGAATTCCGAATATTAAAAGATAATATACGAAGATATAATAAAAAACGCGTGATTAATAATAATAATTTGCCACGAGTTGAAATTATAGATAAAAGGCGGATATATGAAGAATGCAGCGATAGTCCTCATCGAGACTTAGGTCAGAAACTGGAGAAACTCATTAACAAACTACATAATAACAATATAAACAAGGTAGCTTTACGATGAAATATTCAAATATATGAAGAAGAATGAATTGATGATATTATATAACAAAGTGCACAAAGAAAACATAAGTGGAAGGCAAATGAGAATTGAAGTAATTATTTATGAACCGCCCAAAGAAGTGAAACAAGTAACTGATCAACTAAGGTTAATTGGTGAACACCACGATAACAGTCACACAGGTATCAGACGAACGAACGATAGCGAAATTAAAACAAAGATATGTATAGAAGAATATGAACAAAATGACCAAGAAATATGTAAGAAACTGTGAAATCTGCCAAAAGAACAAGATTGCCCGACATACTAAAGAAAAATTTGCAATAACCGATACCCCTAATAAATGTTTCGAAACAATTGAAATTGACACTGTAGGGCCACTTAGAATATCAAACGGATTTAGATATATATTAACTGCGCAATCCGAACTAAGCAAATATGTACATAATAGCAATACCTAGTTATAGGTATTGCTATTAAAAGAAAAGAAGCTGAAAAAGTAGCTAAAGCTATAGTAGAGAATATAATATTAAGATATGGACATTTCCAACAACTCATAACCGATCAAGGTACATCATTGCGATCATTGTACAATCATCGCATGGTTTGGACAATTGCATGCGATGATTGCATCGAGTGTGTCAGTCAACTTGAGTGTTGAACCAATATTGTATGATCGCAAGGGCCACACTGAAAATTTGAGATTGTATGGAATGGAATGGATGAAAATCGTACGGTGTATTTTCTCGGAAGCGATAGTTGTACAACATTAGTTTGCGTTTGGTTTAATTGACGAACAGACGAATTTTCAACCATGGTGTTGGTGAAAAACAAAGAATTCTGGATAGAATTTATTGAAAAATATAGAGATTATCCGTGTTTATGGAATATTAAAGTGAAATAATATAGCATTTAGTACCTTCGCGAGGAAGCACTGAGCAGTTTAAGTGAAAAGTGCAAGGAAATAGATCATTTAGCGGATAAAATGTGAGTTCGCAAGCGAATTGCGAATTTACGGACCACGTTTAAAAAAGTCCTAAACTCCAAAAACGGGCAGTTCTCCTGAAAAAGTGTACGAGTCGACATTGTGGTATTATCCATATTTGCTGTTCTTGAAAGGTGGAGAAACAGTGCGGAGTGGCATTTCTTCATTATCTTGCGACGATTCTAATACTGAAGAAGATACGTTTTCTGAAGTAAGTACTACACAGTTAAATATGCTTGGTTTTTGATTTTATCTATAAAAATATCCACAGGAATTATTTTCACCACCAACAGAAAACAATATTGGCTCCGACACTTCTCGTCCGTGATCTGTGATGTCCAGTTCAACGCCTATAAGGAGAAGAACTGTGCAGCAACAACAACAAATGTTTTTAGAAGCTGCATCTGCTTTCATGTTGAAAGATCCAAAAGAAGAAGACGAGTGCGATATTCTTGGTAAAAGAATTGCTGCACATTTTAGGAGCATGGAATTGAATCAGCGTTGATTGTTGGCAGAAAAAATTGTGCTAGACGTCGTATTTCTGGAATAATGCAACAACTTAACATCAATTCCACTTTTGTGGTAAGCATTGCAAGTCAACCATGCTCTTCAAATGTGTCGCATATACAAACGTTTGTAATGGACAGCACAGCACAGCAGACAAATATTGAGCCAGCGGTGGCTGAATATGAGTCTAGGTTGACACATATGTCAAATTATTTAGCGTTTAATTGAAGGGTTTAACTTTGTGAAATGCTCTTATTTATTTTTCATAAAAATTGCATGTATACTTAGCTTTTGGTTTTAATGAATTAATGTTGTAAACGGATAAATTTATTTTTATTACTTTCTAATTAAACCGCACATTTTTTCTTAAAACGATACTCTTCCTTCATTATTGTAATAATCTTTCAATTTGTTTCGTATTTCCTTTGCCGATACTGACGGTCGTCCTGGATTGTTTCTTTCAAGTGCTGAAAATGTCGGGGAATCATGCCAGTCTCCGAGAATTATATTTCCATATTCAATATCTTCTCGATTTACGCATTTTTGAGTTTTGTAGTTTGTCGAATGCGATCTTAAAAAATTATGCAGTGCACAGCAAGCCAAAATAATTGAATCTATAGTTTGCAATTTCATTTTCATTGGCCTTTGGAAAACTTTAAATCTACTGCTTAAAATTTCAAAAGCGTTTTCAACTACTCAGTGAGCCCTACTTAGCCGATAATTAAATAATCTTTCGTCTTTTGAAATTGCTGCTTGTGCATATGGATTCCAAATATTTTCTGAGAGAAAACGCTCCATCGCCAATAAACGCATATGGACATGTGAAATCGCTATGCCGTAATTCCGCAGCCGATGACAATTTTAGAGTTTGTCTTTCCAATTTGTCATGAAAATCGGTTTTCCGTAAAAAACCCTCATCGGATTCTTCCATTCGTACCTTCATGAATATATATGAATTCATAGTTGGAATTTACAACGGCAAATAAAACGACACTGAAGGTTCCTTTATAGTTGTAAAAGAATGATCCACTATTTGGTGGCTTCTCTATGATAACATGCTTACCGTCGATGGCTCCAAGGCAATGCTCAAAATTCCAACATTGAAGAAATCCTTCATCTGTGGTTTTCCATTCCTCCTCAGACGATGGGAACTTTAAATTAAGAAATTAAAAGTATTTAATGATATATTTGTTTATTTCATTCATTTTCATTTGTGTACCTTCATAAAATCCGTTTTTAGTGCTTTAAAAATCGCGTTACAAGTTTCTGGAACTATTTGACCGATTGCTTGAGCAGATATTCTGCTATTGTATCTAAGATCACAATAATCTATACCTGTAGCCAAAAACCTTAAAGTTACTATTAGTCACTGCTCGGCTGATATTGAAGTCCTCATCAGCGTGTCCTGTTTGCTGATGCTCGGTTCTATGAGCTGCAGAATGTAATTGAACATTCCGAGTTCATTCGTAACTAATGCCTATAATCTACCGGTTCCGTTATCTTTAGCTGTCCCACAAAATACACGTCTGAATATAGCGTTCTTTCAGAAAGCCATTTTTTCACCCGCAATCTTTTCCGCTTTTTCGCTTCAGTAAAACTTAATGTTAGACCACCACATATAAGAGCAAGCGTTTTCCGTTCGCGATCACATATACATAGTTCTACGCAGTTCAAATGACAATGAGTAAATGTAAACAAATCTGTTTTGCGGAAAAATCGCATGAAAATTGTATAGTGTGGGCACCACATTCAAATATTGAACCGATGTTGGTATAATCTAGGTCTGTCCAACGGTTGTACCGTGTATTTGACGCTTAACATGCACCCGAGCATTTCAAAGCAGTAACATAATGCTTTGCACGTCACAGGGAATCCAGTAAATTATGTTCATACTGAAGAACGCATTATTTCAACTTTTGTCTACGCAAGACAACAAACAATACATTGCACTGACCGCGTGCAACATCAAGACAATGCATACAAAGTGCATTGAGCCCAAAGTAATCAAGCGCCGTATGAGCACTTTGAACTTTGGGATGAAGATAATGCTGATGCACATGTAAGTGCATTTCACATGTTTAAACTGTAACCACATGTGCAATATTGAATATTGATTATTGTTATGCTGAATAGGCTTAAGAACATTTTGTGTGAATTAAATTTTGTATATAAACTGTAAAATAATAAACAACAAGGCAGAAGTATTACTGACTTCAAGGAGCGACGTAAGGCTGCTCTGTTCTTTAAAACGAACACTTTGTCATTTTACTTACTCATTTTTATTACGGCTGATAAATAACGCCTTTTTACTTGCGGAACCAAGGCCGCTAAGAAAAGACACTTGGTAGGTATTTTTATACATTTCGCTAGACTGCATATTAACTAATTATGCATTCGCGAATCTCCTCTGTTGCTCCCATGAACACTATAATGTAAAGAACTCCAAGCTGTTGTAAAAGAATTTGATGATATATTTTTTAAAGAGGGAAGCGATTTCACGTTATAAAGCTTAAGATAAAAACTAAAACGGATGAACCTATTTATACTAAAAACTACAGGTTTCCACATGTATATAAAGAAGAAGTAGACAAGCAGATTCAAAATATGTTAGAACAAGGGATCATTCGAAACAGTTCTACATATTCCTCCCCTATCTGGGTAGTATCAAAAAATTTAGATGCATCTGTTGAGAAGAAATGGCGTATTGTAATCGATTATAGAAAACTAAACGAAATTACAATTCATGATAAGTTTTCCATTCCCTGTATGGATGAAATTCTTGGTAAACTCGGACGGTCCATGTATTTTACTACGTTAGATCTTGCTAACGGTTTCCATCAGTTAGAGATAGCAGGAGCCGACGTTCAAAAAACGGCATTTTTCACAGGCCAGACACTTTGAATTCTTACACATGCCATTCGGTTTGAAAAACGCGCCCTCAACCTTTCAGCGCTTAATGAATTCAATGTTGTCGGAATATATCGGAAAAATATGTTTTGTCTATTTAGACGATATCGTTATTTTTTCTACTAGCCTGGAGGAACATATTTGCTCAATTAAGAAAAATATTTCGAAAATTAACGGAAGCTTATCTAAAAATTCAACTTGCAAAATCGAAATTTCTGAAACACGAAACTGAATGTCTTGGCCATATTATTTCAACGAATGGAGTTAAACCAAACCCGTTAAAAATTGAAGCAGTCCATGAATTTCCAATTCCGAAAACTTCCAAACAAATAAAATCTTTCTCAGGCCTTGTAGGTTTTTATCGAAAATTCAACAAAGATTTTGCTATGGTAGCAAAACCTTTGACCTTACGTCTTAAAAAGAATGCAAAAATTAACCCCCAGGATGAAGACTATATACAATCTTTTAATCTTCTAATCTTTGTATCTCAAGAACGGATTCTAGCGTATCCTGATTTTTCAAAAGAATTTACTTTAACCATGGATGCGTCTAACTTCACAGTACTTCCCAATCGCAGCACCCTATATGCTTCGCCTCCCGTACCTTGAATGAACATGAAGTCAAATATTATGTTATAGAAAAAGAATTACTTGCGATTGCCTGGGCCACAGGTTACTTTCGCCCCTTTTTATACAGAAGAAAATTCATAATTCGTACCGACCATAGACCATTGCAATGGCTTTCAAATCTAAGGGAACCGAATTGTAAACTTCAGCAATGGAAGATAAATTTGGAAGAGTTTAATTTTTCAATTGAATATCTTAAAGGGAAAGAAAACGTTGTAGCAGATCAAAATCGGTGTTAACGATATAAGTTACCCGGGTGAACAGATAAAAAATCAAAGAGCATTACTGACGACAAAAAACCAGGCGAACGATATAAGTTCAACTGATGCAACGATACATAGTGCTGAAGAGGATAACCTCCACTATATGCAAATATCTGAAGTACACCTTTATCTTTTTAAAACCCAATTTATACTTAGGCAGTCACATACAAAGTCGATTAAACTAGAAAAAGATTTAAATCGCAAAAGATACACGTTTTACAGTAAAAATCCTGACGATAAATACTTTAAATATATTTTAACAAACCCCAGCCGACAAAAGGACTAGTAGGACTTATATTGGAAGATATTACCTTATTTTCAACATTTCAGAACGAGTACATTAAATGGAAAGCTGACAATCCAAATTTAAGAATAAAAAAAGTCAATCAACTACTGGAAGATATAACAAATAGATCAGTTACACGTGAACGAATACTCAGGGAACACCAAAAGAATAACCATAGAGGCATAAATCAAGTATATTTAGTAATTAAAAACTTTCTCTACTATCCTAAGCTTAAAGAAGAGATAACATCTGTTATAAATAACTGTCATATCTGCAACACAGCAAAATACGAAAGAAAACCCGATAAACAGCCCTTTCATTTAACAGAAACACCATCAGGCCCTCTCGAAATAGTACATATGAACATATGGTACAAAACTAAAGTTAATCCGTATCTAACTTTCATCGATAAATTTTCTAAATACGCCCAAGCTATCAAACTTAAATCCCGAAACTGGTTAGACATCCAAGAAGCAATCATTCAATATATCCGAGCTGTTAGTGAACCAAAAATATAGTTTTTGATGGTGAATTTGCCTCAAGTAGCTCTGTGAATTTTTTCGCAAATGAACAAATCAACCCACATATTACAACCCCATACTAGAAATTCAGGTATAGAAAGATTTCATGGAACACTAAATAAACGTCTGAGACTATTAAAAGCAGAAGATGTTTCAATAAACAAACTTGCTATGTTGATTTTGTTGTAAGAGCAGTAAAGTTTTATTATTACACAATTCAGTGGCGGCTCAACCTTTGGGCTAGTGGGGCTCAGCCCCACCACTTATTGATGAGCCTTTATTAGTGCAAATGTAATAAAATATCATTATAGATTTCAATATAGTTTTCATAATTTAATTTCATTTCAAAATATAATGTAGCATTTTTTCGCCCATGCTGTAGTTTACTTTCACATAGTCTTCTTGCCACGCACTGTAGAACAATTTGTTTTTCTCTTCGACTCGCTTCGTTGTGCCTGCACCAAGTAAAACCTGAGAGTAAAATTCAAACTTATTTTCTCTTTGACAATTTTCCACCTTTCCTACCAAGGTATATAGACTACTGGTAAGATCATGCGCATCCTCTCGTTCTATCTCGCTCTAAAAACGACGAAACTGATGCCGAATCGTCGCCCAAATTTCATGAAAATTAGGG
Organism: Oxycera nigricornis; assembly: GCA_963942545.1. Lineage (NCBI taxonomy): Eukaryota > Metazoa > Arthropoda > Insecta > Diptera > Stratiomyidae > Oxycera > Oxycera nigricornis. Next base: position 62,758,623 of record OZ012660.1, on the reverse strand, counting down.
CTGCCGCTTCTGGTAATGGGAATAAAACCTGAAATTTAGGCATTGGTGTTTCAATGCAGCAGAAGCATTGTGTGCATATGAAGAAATAAAAGAAGTGCGAAGTGGTTCATCACGAACATGCAATTGCATAAGCAGGTATTGTTTTTTGTGGGACCGCCGCTTTTTTCAATTATTGGTATTGAATTTGTTTGTCTTCTCTGTGTTCTCAATATATGTATACCACAATTTCCCAAAAAACCTAACGTACCCGTTGATACCCGCATCGTTATTATGAAGATGCTTAATCATATATGTAAGTTCATGAAACTCATCGTTGGCATTTGTTTATTCATGATGCATGGATTTCGTTACTTTTCATATAAAATGTTTTTATGCAAATAACATATCCATCAACTTTCCGAGTGGAATAGAATTTCAACCTCATCGAAGCGAAATGAAAATTGGCACTGGGAATTTTTCGGCATCAGTTACATACATGCGCAGCCCGGTTGAGTTTTGAAACGCGGAAGATCTTACCTTCTAGTCTATATACCTTGCTTTACTACGAGGAAGGGGCTACATGGATTTTGTCCCGAAAAAGAGTACATATTTCGATTTGAATGGCTGCGTGAATTCTATGCTGAAGCGGCAGCAGTGTGCGTGTTTGAAATAACATGTGTATACATCGTGGACGGGCTAATCATATGCAGCCCGTTCAGTGCTTCGACAACGTTTAGTCTTGGCATGGTCTTTATAATACTTTTGTGCAGCCATGAGCAACATTTTTTTTACGACAGGCCGAAGGGGGTGAAGGTGATGATTGTTAATGCAAAAGTAGTCTCATCAGTGTAGTGCATGGTTTAGTACTTAGTGTGCCTACGTAGTGTTTGTAGCGTTTAGTATTTTTTAAAGTTTTGTAGTGCTTAAAGTTTGTTTCAGAAAAGGGTTCTCCAGGTTATGTCATTTATGATTTTGATTAAATAAATAATTATCAAGATTGTCCTTGCATGTGTTAAAACTTGCTAGAATTTTGAATTTCAATTTTAGTACATTTTTTTCGGTATTTTCAATGTATGTATTGAATACATTCTTCAACCTTCTACAAAATGGTGTAGGTTCTTCAGACAATACCATGAAATCAAAGGAAGATTGCAAGCCCGCAAATAAAAATATATCAATAAACTCAATCAAAGTAGAATATCGATAAAATTAAATAAAAACAAGCCGCGAGGTGCGACCCTTGGAGTCCACATGGTCAACTTCCCAGTAATATCTACATTAATATTAAGAATACTAAGCACAATAATAATTATGAAAATAATACTTTTTAAAAGATAATAATTAGCGCTACTCATAACAGTAATTGGGATGAGCTAATATTATTCGTATCATCTACGGGAGCGTCCATTGTATACGTTGTGCTTTTGGTGAATGGGAGATGTATTGGTTTGATTGAATATTCATGCGGATCAATGGGTGGGTGGTCGGGGTAGGTTACAATGCCTTTTCTACGTTATTTGTTATTTTCATATCGATGCTTGAAGAACAAAAGAGCGCTAGCAAAAATGAATGGAATTTTTGTTATTACGCCCATTGAAGAGATTGTTTTTAGTTGTGTTGAAAATCGCCATGACTGCGGCAGGATCATTGAGTTTGTATTTTTTCACGATTTTACAACAATCAGGCTAATACTTATTCCTTTTTTTCAGTTGGCCTTGAAAAACATTGAATGTGCAGTCAATAATCGGTTTAATTGCCTGTAAAAAATTAAAAAAGCATTACGAATGATAAATCTTACGAACACTAAAGAACAAAACTACTAAAAATTAAAAAAATTTTGATGAAAGCTTTTTAAAGCATATGATCTTGCAAAGTATTGACTACAAAATATTTTACCATTCAAAACGTTGCTGGTTTCTTTCCAAAAACTGACAAGAATTAATAAATTTTATAAACATTTATTCCTGTGTTGTGGAAATCAGGCTGAAAATTTATTGTTTATGAAAAAAACCTTAATTTTTTGCACTTATTTTAATAAATTAAAAAACGGCTCTAATATTTTTTTAAAAATTTGAGCGAACCCCGCAAACCAAAGTTTCTCAAAAACTAATCAGCTCTTAAGATTGCAAAGGCGCTTCGATTGATTCCTCAACGAAGTCGATACGACTTTGTTTACGTGAGTTATGCTCGTAGAAAAACTGTTTGCGAACGTACATACGTACGTACGTACGTACATACACACACACATACATACATACATACATACATACTTCTTTCTAAAAACACTTAAAATATACTCTAAAGACCTTAAAACGTAAAGTAATGTTGAAAATTTCAATTTCGATTTTCGAGACAATTACAAGAACTTCCCATATACTGGCAAACTAATTACATTAAAAATCCTGCCAGAAAAACTAAACAATGTATCTTAGAACTAAACTCGACTATAAGGATGGACTATACTATTTTCTTCATTATAAACGGAAAGTTCACGAATCACAAATTGCGAAAAAGAAAAAGTACCAACGAGATTTTTCATTTCATTTCATAAACACATTATGCAAATTATTCTTGTTGATAATTTGGCTAACGGTGTCTCAAATATAAAACTAAATTATCATTATCGAGAGAAAATAAATCAAAATAATTGAAGATTATTATTATTATTCTGTAAATATGTATCAGTACGAATAAAATATGAGAATTATTCAATCAAATATCAACGGCATGTACTATCTTCCTATCACTATTTAATCATTTCATGAGCTTGAGGATGAGCTTCGCACATTGCTGACAGACAGTCCAATTCTAACGAGACAATTTTATCATTTTAGAACACATAATTTTCTTATTGGAACGATGACGCAATAGATGACGAAGACATACTAGGACATACTATGACATATTAAAATAAAAGCATATCCACAATATTATTTTAAGCAATAAACCGAATATATGTAAATGTAACAACAAAAATGAATTTAAAAATACTAAGAACTCGTAATGAATTTATTTATTCAAAACATTTTTAAACCTCAATTAACTAATTTTACCTTAGATTATAATAATAAAGTCGTTGAGTTTTTCTTGTTTAGTAGAGGAAAAATTTTTTATAATTCGAGGAAAATGACAAAATGTTTTATTTTTAATGTCCTTTTGAACAAGTTGTTATTTAGTTTGAAAACTAAATATACACTGTGAGAGGTCAGATATTATTTTATCTTTCCCCTGCAACTGTAAATTCAGTGTTTGCAAATGTTCCATGACATCAGTCAAAAACATTAAGTCTTGTAACCACTCGTCATCGTCTAATTCTGAGTAGGTTATTTCCTTTTCTTTTAGAAATGCAGTTATCGCATTAAACAAATCTACAAAACGATTTAATACGTTGTAGCTAGATAACCATCTAACAATGCAAAAGAAATTAATGTCATTTGGAAGCTCTTCGTCATTTAATTCTTCAAGGAAATTTTTGAATTGCGATGATTTTTCGCATTGGTGCGAATGTAATTTACAATGTGTAACACTGTTTTCATAGCATCAGGATATTTTAAATATTTTGTAACGAGATGTTCTCGGTGAATTATGCAGTGAATCGTTATGAATTGAGGAATTTGAGAATCATCTCTTAAAAGCCCAATAAGACCGATTTTTTTACCCAGCATTGCCGGAGCTCCATCAGTTGCAGAGGCACATCGAAAGTTTTTATTATGGAATCTAATGTATTTTTAATATCGACACCGCGGGCTGAGTCTTGAAGTGCTACTAAATCTAATAATTCTTCTTTCACAATGAAGTCAGCTGAAACAAAACGTACGAAAACTGCCAATTGCGGAAGATCTGTGATATCTGTCGACTCGTCAAGGGCTAAGCTGAATGCAATACAGTCCTTCAAATCATTTTTTGAATTATATTCAAGAGATGTATTAATTGCAGTTATGCGTCGTTCGGTTGTGTGTCCCGAGATGGGAATTTACGAAACAACTTTGTGCAATGCTGCATTATTTGGATCTAAAACCTTAAGTACCTCTTCCAAGTTTTTTTAAATAAACTCTCCCTCTCCATACGGGCGTTTTGCACGAGCAACATTCCAGGCAATAACAAAACTAGCTTCAACCACATTATTCGCTTGATTGCTAAAGGTCATCAAAATTGACTGTTTATTTAAATTTGATTTTAAAAAAAAAAACAAGTTTATCTGATCTTAATTTTGAATTTGGTGGATACTCATTAGAAAATCGAGGATAATTGGTTTCATATTGTCGACGTAAATTGCTAGCTTTATAATTTTTGACCGTAGAATTACAAATAACACAATGATTTTCCGTTATTATCATTAAAAAAGAAATTCTGTTCCCACTCATTATTAAAACATATTTTCTTGCTCGTATTTTATTTTTTTATTTTTATTCTCTGTCGTCATATTTTTGAAAGAACTGGAAATAAATAAGAAATTTAGAAAATACGTTACATACTACGAAACAAATTTAGTTTACTTACCAAAAATTTCAGGTTACAAATTATATCCGTAGCAAGAGTGATACGATTTGTTTCCTCCAGAGCACAATGTCGAACTGTCCGTTGCAATGAAAGTTTACAAATTCAAAATCGGTCTGGAATCGGTTGATTACGGGGGATTACGCCACTGATTATGTTCGTTCGCGCAGTTCTCGATGAGTCATATCATTCTTAACTTGGGCGGAAATGAAATTTGTTTCAACGTTGCACTTAATCCCGACACTCACTCACTCAGTGTAGAAATTTACCACTGTCGATTGCTCCATCGTTCCATTTGGCGCAACCGAATCCATGGTTTTTACACTCATGGCGACGTAGAGCGGAAGCCAAATCAAGTGAATCGATGGATTTTCAAAAGTGGATATCCATTACGCCGCTTCACTCCACTCCAATCTTAACGCGATTTCACACTCACGATACGTTTTTGGAGTGACGGCACTCCATTTCGCGCGATGGAGCGACCGTGAATGGCGGGCTTCAGTCTTTCATATTTGTTATCAGTAATTTAAAAGGCATTTTGAAACACATACGGAACGAAAATAATTTTTAAAATATAATAGCAAAAAAATGACCAGGAAAATCAGGTATCGAGAGCCACAAATAATCCTTCAAAGAGCCGCATGTGGCTCGCGAGCCGCAGGTTGCCCCCCCCCCCCCTGGTATATTTCCTTATATATGTGTTTGATTTCATATATAAAGGAAAGTACTATCATTATTGTACCTTATTGAAAATTGACTACGTTATTAACACCGATCTGACTTAGACTGCCCTCTTGGATTATCTTACATTACTATTTATACCTTCGAATCGCCAAAGCAATCTGCAGCTGGCGACAAAATGGGCCCACTTCCGAAATTAAACAGCGGATATTGAATGCTGATGTTACACGTTTTGTTTATAAAAGAAATGCAGGTTTTGCACGTCTTGTTGTTGAAAGAGTTAATTAAATTTTGCTGAGTGAATTTAATAAGCTGATTCTACAAGTTTTGTTTTTAAAATATTTTAATTAAGTTTAATTGACTGAATTTAATTTGATACTTTATTTGTAAATAAATAATTCATTCTGGAAAAGAATTTGGTTGAGATGTAATTATCTAAGTTATGCGTAATTTCTCTCCCTTATGTTTATCGTTATCCGCAACGTTATTTATGGTAGGCATTTCAACATCTTCATTTTCATTATTTTCTACGCTAATTTTGATAGTTTGGAAATTCTTACAATAGAGATATAATACCAATATTGATGCGAATACAAAAAAGGTCAGTATAAAGATAAATCTAGTTTCTGTTGTATTTTTTTAACTTATGTAATTTATTCCTTCAATTTTCCCCAAATTTTTAATATTTTCTAATTCCAAATTATCAAAGTTTAATTTATAATTATGTTATGACATAATTTTCATCGGTTGTAGTGTTAATATTTGTTGAAATTCGTTTACTGTATTAATAAATACTTTTCCATTGATTTCTAATTTACAGTTACTGAATCTGATTGATATGTTTTTTTCAATGCAACTTTGAATTACTCCATCGTCTATGTTTGTAATTAATAATAACCTTTATTTGTCTCTTCTGGTTTTATTTCGGTACTTATTTTAATACTACAATTTATATTAGGACAAGATAATTTATTTATTAACAATTTTATTAGTATTAGTTCTTGGACCTCAAAGTCACCCTCGCATTGAATTTTGTGTAGAAAGAATTTTAACGTAATCTTCTCGACTAAATTATCCCGAAAGTCGCATTCGAATGCAAAAAATGAGAAAAAAAAATTATGTTCGAATTCCGAACATACCGCCCACTTTCATCTAACGCTAGTAAACGAATAAAATAAAATAAAGTTTTTTTCAAGCTTTGGATATTAGAATGAGCTTAGTTACAGATCTATTTAGATTGGTAATAGCTGTCTTAAGGGATACAGTCCTCACTAAACCGTCAGGTCCAGGGTGAGTCCGTTCAATTCTCGCTAATGGCCATATACTGTAATGGGAAAATTAATCACGAACGAGATCGCAACGAAGTTGCAAGGCAACGAGACTCTCGTCCCGTTGGCCTTATTGGACGTTAAGTCCTGGGACGAGGCAACGAACCCGTTGGTCGTGTAGACAAATTGGGTTTGGTCTCTACTTGGTTAGGCGGCGATGGCTGCTGGCAGGCCAGCTCTGTTCGGCGCTTGATGTCGTGGGTACCTATTGCCTATACCAAGTCCCGAATCTCATTTTTGAGAGATTCAGCCATCTAAATTGCCCGATTTACAAATTCGACAAAAAAATAGTCCTAAGGACTTCAAGCAAAACAACAAACTTTCTGAGGCTCGACCTCCTTCTTTACTTTAAGATTATTCTCGCGGGCGCATCGAAAAAAAAACAAAACGCGAATGCAACGCCAACCCGAGAGATAAATTTCAATCTACTTTACCAGCGAAGGACCCATAGAGAACCGACGGAAAGCGAACGAAAGAGAAACCGCGCGAGCAAACTAACTCTCGGGCGGCTGAGTCACTGCTCGAGGGAAGGAGACGTCACCGGAGGCGCGCCGGACATCGGTGTTACTGTCCGGGCCCACCCTGCTTTAGCTTAGCGCTTACCAAGTAGGCAAGTGTTGCGCGCTAAGTCCCTTTAACTTGCCTCTGCCTTAACGAAGCCCTGTTTCCTAAAGCCGGACGGAGGGAAGAATCTTAGGGAAACTCTCTGTTTAGGTCTATTACTCCATGTTTGTTTTAAGTTCAATTCATATTTATTTAATTTTCAACACAACAGAAAAAAACAAAATTCGAAAATATCTGCTACAAGCTAAACACATATTTTTAAGAAAAATTAAGCATTAGTGCTTGTTTTGAGTATTCGTTCGGAATCGATAGGATTATTCGTTATACAACTACGGTGGAGGTGAAACGAATAGAAAGGATTAAATTGGATTCGAACTAATTATTTGCTAAATAGATGAGATGAGCTTTAAAATATGACGATAACATTATTTACTTAATTCTTTTATAAAACAATTTTTTTTGTTTCTGTTTACATAATATTTTCTTCTTCTTTGTGTTTTCTTTTAATATACAGGACACTTAATACATAACTGGTATATATTTTTCAATTCAATTTTTCAATTAATATATATATGATCGTTTATATTTTTGCCGATTTGTTTTTTTTCTTTTCTTTTTAAATACACTTTTTATTGCTCATAACAAAATAGGCGGTTTAAATCTAAAACAAAAATGTACAAATATAAATACAGTAAAACGGAGTAAGTAGACAACTAAATATTGATTCAAGAAACGAATCAAGGTAAAATAATCTCAATATGATATTCCTAAGAACAAATTCACCGTATTTTCATTGATGTAATAAACATGGTGGGTATGATTGTGTGCAAATGAATCATTTAACCAATCTCTATAATATCATAATGGTATAATAATTATATTCCACACAAATTAGATGCATAAAATTCGTACTTTAAGTGATATGTCTCAAGTATAGGTATAATTGGCACAAAAATCAAAATCTGTGAACCCGCAAAATTTCATTTTCTATCACTTTTTGCTCCAATGCTAGACATTTCTTCACAAAATCTACTATCATATTGCTTAGTGTTTCTTCGAGTTCACGTGGTCGTAGATCGGGATGTAATCCAATACTTCGAGCATCATCCCTTTAGATTTTATCGACTTTTACCTGCGAATTATTCCCGGAAGCTTTTGAATTTGCAGATTCTTGTGAACATTTCAATGGGCCGCTACTGTTCCCATCATTACAGCTACCGTTATGATCATTACGTGTCTTAATTGCTTGGACGATTTTCGTTTTTAACCATAATTCCTTGACGTTGGCTTGTTGAATCCTTCCTTCAAGTCTACTAATTTATTGCGGCACGTTTCCACATGCTCCGGGGACGTAAGGCACTATAAGCAGCATGCACTCGCGACGCTCGCTGTATTTATTTCCTCTTTTGTTCGTTTGCCGACGCGGCCACCACCGACATTTATATCGTGGAAGCAGCGCTCAACTTCATTCCGTGTGATTTTTTTATTTACCACTCAATTATTCCCCCAAATATAAAAAAACGTTTCTTTCTTAAAAAAAATATAACTGAGACTTTTTCCATGCAACCGACCCGATTCACGCTCCCATCCGAAAAAAAACTCATTCCTTTCGCCAGCGATCCAACACCCGAGACCGGACTTAACAACGGTTCTTTCTAGAGCACCGGTCGGGTAGCTGGTGTTCGAGACTGATTGCGGTGCGGGGTTGTCGCTTGTGAGGGTGCCCAAGATTGCTAAAACACAGTACGATATTACAATACCTGAAGGACTTGACTCGTCTTTAATAAGCACTCGATCTCCTATCGACAATGATATTTTTTTTTGTTTTTGTCTCTCGTGTAAAGAAGTCGGATACTCCTTAGACCACCTATTCCAGAAATGTTGAAGCATCTGAGACTGTAATCGCCATCAATCCCCGACGGGAATTTTACTTCTGAATAATTAGGCTCAGGCACTAAAAAGGAAGGTCTTCCTAACAAAAACTGAGCGGGTGTCAAAGGATCGAAATCCCTAATGTCATCAGTAAGATCTAATAATGGTCTTGAGTTCAAGATAGCTTCTACCCTACATAAAAAAGTAGATAACTCTACAAAGTTTGAAACCTGTTCCCCTATAACTCGCTTTATGTGAAATTTTACAAACTTCACTGCAGGCCCCCAAAGACCGCCAAAGCGCGACGCTTTAGGAGGGTTGAAGTGCCAACAAGTACCAGTATTTGAAATATCTGGAAAAGTGTCACTAGAAGAATCTTTAATATTATCAAAAAGCATTTCAAGTTCTGAGTCGGCACCAACAAAAGTAGTAACCCGATCATAGTAGAGGTGTGCACAATGTCCTCTCCGAGCTACAAAGCGATGGAACGCAGCAACAAATGCATTACTGGAGTAATCCTCAACTACTCCCTAAGGGCGCCGCGCGAGTCGAAAAACACGAAAATCGAGATGACTTTTAGATAATCTCATTTTAAATGGTCCTGCATAGTCGACACCAGAAATATTAAAGGATTAGGAAAGAATGACTCAACTGATCGGTAGATCACCCAGAAATAGAGAACAAGTACGCTTTGAACACCTAATGCACGGGAAGCATTTACTTATTTAATTCTTTACCGCGCTTCCATCTCTTACAGTCCAATCTGTAAGTTTTAAGTAATTGAACGTAGCTTGAGGACCACCGTTATTTGATCGTCAAGAAGCAGAATGAGCAGATGCTTGTTTTCTAAAGGTAAAAGAGATTTGCCTATGCGACCGCCCACTCTGATCAATCCCTTGTCCAAAAAAGGACTAAGGTTGATCAAATTGTAACTATTACGTAATCTTCTCTCGTTCTTCAACTCACGTAAAATTGCAGCGAAATTTTTGCTCTGATGAATATAAACTAAAAATAAGAAGAATATCTACAGAGTGACGCCCATTCATAAGGGACTTTATAGTTTTTTAGAGCACAAGAAGCCACAGTAGAATTCAACACTATGCTTTGCTCAGACGCAATGTTACTTCCTAAGCCGATATCTAGTAGACCACGGCTCTGTCGAAATCAATAGGAATGCAGGCCCTGTCACCACAAGGCGTTGTTCAGCAATTTCTCGGCTGAGCAACCACGCGAAACAATATTAGCAGGATTCAACTTCGTAGTGACGTAGGTTGTGTCAATGTGCTGAAGAAGAAAGCTCATGAATTGCCCAACAATGGTTTGCCACAAAAGTTGGCCATCGAGATGGATGACCTGCAGAGCCATTAAAGTACAGTAACAGAGTCCGTCCCCAAGTGTACTGAAGTAAATGGAATGTTGCTATTATTTTGAAATTGATTAGTCAAACGAGCAAGTAGGTGAGCAGCCGAAAGCTCCAGACGTCGGATACTGACCAATTTCAAGGGAGCGATCTTTCCCTTGCTAAGTTGCAAGGTAACACCAACTTTTTCATTAGTGACGATACGAAGGTAGATTGCAGCGCCATAAGCAGTTTTGGAGGCATCAGAAAAACCGTGTAATTCGACGATATGAGCATTTTGGCAATAACCATCGAGGAATGTCAATTTTTGAAATAGAAACCAACGATTTTTCAAAATCTTCTCCAAATAATTAAGTTGTCACTCGTTATTTCGTCGTCCCAGCCAAGCTAAGCGAGCCACAAAGACTACATAAGAACTTTAGCAACAATTTTAATAGGCGACAACCATTGAATTGGGGCGAAAATTTTAGCGATTTGAGAGAGTACTGTTCTTTATGTAACAGTTTTAAGAATAATAATTTCTTACATTTTAAAGTTAAAAATTTCTTGACCACCAGTGGACACATCCCCGGAAAAACAGACCCATTAGCTAGTAGATCAGTTTTAAGACCTTGCAAAATTTTCATCTAATTTGACACAAATTTTCTTAACGTAAATGCACCTAAAGCAAACAATTCAAAGGTTTCTGATCACTTACGCATGATTTTAGTTAAGTCATGGACACCAGACAATATGTCGTCCATATAAGTCTCCTTTTAGCGACTTCAGCCCCCAAGGGATGAGAAACAGCGTGATAATCGGCTAAATATATGACAGTTCTATTTGCTAGAAAAGAAGGGCAGACTAAGCCAAACGTAACTATATAACGTAACTATGCCGTTGGTCCACCCCTCCGTAATATGGTGGAGTCGGCCGATATTCGCATCATGCCAGAGATTTAAAGCTTTTAATCGAATAGCAAAGCACTTGGTCTGCTGTCTCGTGAGTAGTTCAGTCGGGAGCAAATTTAATAGCATAAACAATGCCTTTGTCGGGGTGGGGCGTAGAGCCCCGGTAATTGCAATAGCTGCAGTCCTCCTGATCCTGTTAATCAGGTTCGCGTTTGATGTTTTTGCCATCGCTGGCCACCAAATAACAACGCTATATAGAAGAATTGGTTACACTATCGCTGTATAGAGCCATGATACAGTTTTGGGTTTTAGTTTCCTCCTTTTCTCAACGGCTCTTTTCCAGCAGTAGATTGCGCATGCCGCTTACGTGCTCTTTCTGCTGTGTTCGCTTTCCACGCGAGTTTGGAGTCCAAAATAAGACCTAAATATTTGACCTGATAAGTTGGATTGAGACTTGTCTCATCAAGTTTAGGTGAGACAAATCGTGGAATTTTGTATCTTCTCGTGAAAAGCACAAGTTTCGTTTTCTGCGGATTTACCCTTAGACCACACTCTTTGCTCTATTTTTGAAAATACCTAGGGCAAAGTTTAGTCTTTCAGATAGGGTGTAACGAATTTGCCCGATATTGCTATTGCAACATCGTCGGCTTAGGCTACGACTTTGCAGCCAGTCGTTTCTATGGTTGACAGGAATTTGTCCACCACCAAGTTCAATAGAAGGGGTTATAGCACCCCACCATATGTGGTGCCTCTGCACATCCGCCTTCTTAGGCTGCTATCTCCAAGTGTGGAATTGATGCTCCTGCTGCTTAGCGGTTGCACGATAAACATAATCAGGTTATCAACCACAGTGTTTTCCTCGAGTGCCTTCTCAATAGCCTTGTGGCTGACGTTGTTGAGTGTACCTTCAGTGTCTAGAAAAACCACCTGCGTATATTCTTTGACGCTTAGCGATTTTTCGAAGTAGCTGGTGAGCGAGTGAAGAGCTGTTTCAACCGATCTCCCTTTTGTGTATGCGTGCTGCGCATTAGAGAGTGGTTGCAGAGTAGCTCTCAAATGAATCTCTATCAGCCTTTCCAGAGTTTTCAGCAGAAAAAAGGTGACGCTGATAGGTCTATAGTCCTTAGGTGAGGAATGGGATGTCTTGCCCGCTTTGGGTATGAAGACTATTTTAGCTTCTTTTCAACGCTGGAAATGTAAGCCATCTTCAGACATGGTTTAAAGATGGCTTATAGCTGGTAGCGCTTTATTGATTCCCTGCTGGATCTCAACAAGTGAGATGTTTTCCATTCCAAGGGATTTAAAGGGTTGAAATGAGCTGATTGCCCAGCGTAGGAGCCTGTCGTCTACAGGCACAGCGGTTGACAGGCAGTTCCGGGGCCTATGTGGATCAGCTTTGTCAACCACATCCTCACTGCCCGGGAAGCGCGTGTCCATGAGATTGACTAGCGTCTCGGAGCTGGATTTGGTCCAGGTCCAATTGCGTCCTTGATAGACCCCAAAAATAGAGGAGAGGTCGTAATAACTTTTTTAGACGACTGACATTCTTGGAGTGTTCTATTTCTGCACAGAAACTTTTCCACGAGGTGCATTTTGCTTTTCTGATGGAGCACTTTAAACTCCTTCAATTTAAGTTTATAGGAAGACCAGTCATTGGATTCCTAAGCCCAATTGAAGGACTTCATACATTCCTTGCGCAGCGCCACAATGTCACTATTCTACCATGGGGGCTTATATTTCCCCCTAGGTTAAAATAAATTCAAAGAGTGACTAACCCCTTTTGTTCGTATTGGTGCCTCCCCAAATGAGGTGATGGGCATTGGCGTCCGCCCCAAAGGCCTAGTTGGATGCCCCGTGCAGTGGGTTCTGCTAAGATTCTCTGCAGGTTGATGGGAGGTGGCAGAACATCGTGTGCCATATAGCAGGAGCCCAAAAGGGTTTGGACGTCCTTTCCACTGATATGGCAATAGTTTCCTGGATCGAGGCCGATTCGTGATGGCTTCCCTGGAAACAACTTTAAGCTTTGTTCCGGGCCAGACTTCTCGCAGTCTGCTAATAGCCTGCTTATATAGATCCGCTGAGCGTTGATTCGTGCATGCTATCAGCTTATTGTGACCCTGGTACCAACCAGCGTCACGGCATCTAGGTGGAAGGTCTGGGTTTGCCGCCAGTATGGGTTTGTACATCCAAACAATAGCAATTTCTACCATATTCCAGTTTGACGGTGAGATGGCTCCAACGCTGCTGCTCCTGTTGATGACAGCTCATACCAGGCTGCCTTTAGTCACTTCACTGAAACTCCTGCCCTTGAAAAGATTGGGCGCGACCACTCTTGGTATTTTGGTGACTTGCAATTGGGCACTCGGTTGATTCAAGGCTGCCTCGTTGGATTTACATCTTTCGTGAGTAGCCCCTGGCTTTTCCAAATAGTTTTTATGAGCCTCTACTGTAGTTGTTGCCCATTCACGGGAGATTTTATCTTTCTGGGAAAGCCCCTCAGGGGGTTATTCTTTCAGCCTTTTTAAGACTTTGAAGGCAGATCTTCTGTCTTTGTAAGCAATAACAGGATTTTTGCTGCTTTTTGACACCTGAAGAAGAGTCAGTGTTGAAGTGCGCAGCAGCAACCGTACGGGCAGGCTTATTCGCCGTTGCCTTGGTGTTGCCGCTAGCGCCAATTGGCTTACCTGATGAGGTGCTTGTCTCTAACATAGCTGCCTTGGTGCATGCACCCCTCCAAGAAGTGGGGAGTAGGCTGGTTGTTGTCCGATTGAACATCACAAACTTTTTCCCAGAAGGACACGCCACCTTTGTCCACTTCCCTTCCGGGCTGAGTGGATCTTCCTTTTTACCTTTTTCTGACTTCATTGCAGTTGAGGCCCCCCTCGCAGCTGCTATCTTCACTCGTTGTGCAGTACCCCTCAGACCCCATGGTTGACTATGCCGAAGCAGGGAGGCCATGAGAAGGTTGGCACATTCCCTTATGAGGATATGTGCTCAGAGCCGGGCCAAGAACTAATCAGGAGTCTGAACTCAACTGAACCTACACGGCCAGACTAGTGGCGACGAGTTTCGAACGTACCGCGAGGCCTAATAGGCTGTGACCGGGACGGAGGCAGCAATGGCATTAGCCATTTCCGCAAGATATCACTCTTGTGTACTCAGGTGACAGAATACCACCACTACGAGCCCAAAGCATCAGATAGAGTCATTTAGACGAAAAATTAGTCCGATAACAATCTAGGTCGTACCGTGGTAGATCATTTAGCGTTATCCGGGGTGCACCACGAGGAGGTGTTCCTCTTACAAATCGAACCTATAGTTTCTCCAGTTACATGTGAGATCCGATAAATTAGGCATAAGACTAGGACCGGTCATTAGTAATTCATTTAATGAAACACCCGACTTTACCTTGAGTGAGCCGTTAAAAACGGTTCTCAGGTTAGTTGTAGTAGAGTCTTTCTTCCACACATCATGAGAAGGCAAATAAAAGGAATTAAAATCTTGCTTAAAGTTATGATCTCTAATGACCATGTGTTTACATGTCTCAAACTCAGTGATATAATCTGTGAAATCGATTTTAAGCTTGGGATCTTCCAAATTTAAAAGAACCTTACCTGCTCAATAATACGAGTCACTTAAATTAAGGTCTGAAGTTAGCAGACCCTTTTTAAAGGGATATCGCACAATAATTCGTCCATTTTTATCACGAGTATGAGTAGCAGCGTAGTGCCTTTCGCATTTTTGCTCCTCTTTAGTCAGATTAGAAACCTGAGGTAGTTCTTCCTGTATCCAAAATGTCGGCAGCAGAGCATGTAATTGCTTATCATTAGGCGCATGGAGAGAGACAGTGCATGACGAAAGTCCTGTAACACCTGGTGTATTGCTCGAAAGTAGCCAAACTAGAGTTGAGCTTATAGCAATAGGTTCATTAACTTTACCTTTCACAACACGATCACCCACTATTTCCGAGTAAACCGCAGCTCCCAACAACAAATCAACGTCAGAACGCTTTAAAAAGTGAGGATCGGCAAAAACCAAACCTTCAACATGAGAGAATTTTACAGATGCCCTAAGGTATGGAGGGGAGAATGACGAAACCTTAGGTAAAATTAAAGTAGAGACTTTGCACGAAAATTCAGAATCAAAGTGCGAACTGATAGTAAGTTCCGTAATTTTTGAAGCAGTAGAGACTTCAGCTCCACCTGTTCCAAGAAAAGGCTCGTGCACCTTACTTGTTTTAACTCAAATGCGAGCAAGGATTGATTGAAGCGCGTAAAAACAATTCAAATCCATTTGAACTCCGGATTTCAACAAGAGCGGTAGCGAGGACTCCACCGTTAGAAATCCCCTGTACGAGTTGGGAGACGTGAGTGGTACAAGGTTCGTATGGAGGGCTACTGGCTAAGAGTGCAGTTTCAGAAGCCACAGTAGAGAGATCCTTTTGAGTTTGCGTTTGAGATCTCAGTAGTAGACGCTTGAGTTAGCGAAAAATGAGTTACCTTAGCCGCTTCTCTATGTAGTAACGTATGGTGCCTTTTCAAACAAATAAAGCCCCTTTTATTCGATTGACACGCGTTGTAAGAGTGTAGACTCAGACAGTTGAAGCAAAGCTCCTTAAAAATAGCAAAACTACGTCTGTATGGCTCACTTTTATTTTTGAAAACGAAGTAATTTTCAATATGAAGCTCTTGGGAACAAAATAAGCATCTCCTTTTACAAGTATTATTAACTTCCCAGTATATGGGAAGTTCTTGTAATCGCCTCGAAAATCGAAATTGAAATTTTCAACATTTCTTTACGTTTTGAGGTCTATAGAGTATATATAGTGTTTTTAGAAAGGGAAATGTATGTGTATGTGTGTATGTACGTACGCACGTACGTACGTATGTACGTTCGTGGACACTTTTTTCTACGAGCATAACTCACGTAAACAGAATCGTATCGACTTCGTTGAGGTGTCAATCCAAGCGTCTTTGCAATTTTAAGAGCTGATTAGTTTTTGGGACACTTCGGTCGGGGGGGGGGGGGGGGTTTGCTGTTTTGCCCGTTTGAAGGTCAACCCTGTCATGCGTTATATCTCGCGAACCTAACGTACGATTTTCTTGAATAAGGTGTCAATCGACGCTTATTTATATTTATGTGATTCTATCAAGTTTTTCAAAAATTTCTTGGAGCCGTTTTTTAATTTTTAAAAAAAAAGTGCAAAAAATAAAGTTTTTTTCAAAAACAATAAATTTTTAACCTTATTTACAAGTGCAAGTAATCAATGTTTATATAATTTATACACTCCAAACAATTATTTTGAAAATGCCATCAAAGTTTTTTACTCGTGATTACAAAAAAAAATCAAATAAAAAATAAAAAATCATTAACAGTCATCATGATCTTCAAGGCCATTTCTGTCATGCTTTATATCTGGCGAACCAAACATACGATTTGTATTGTTAAGGTGTCAATCGACGCGTATAAACATTTGCATGAATCTATCAAATTTTTATAAAAACTGTTGAAGCCGTTTTTTAATTTAAGAGAATAAAGCGTAAAAAATTAGACATAAACAATAAATTTATAACCTGATTTGCGAAATATAGTAATCAGTGTTTGTAAAATTTATATACTCCAAACAATGTTTGTAGAAACATCATCAAAACTTTTTTTCATGATTACGTAAAAAATTAAATTACAAATAAAAAATCATTAAAAGTCATCATGATTTTCAAGGTCATTTTTATCATTCACTGTATCTCACGAACCAGATATAATATTTGCATCATTAAGGTGTCAATCGACGTATATTAACGTTGGTGCAATTTTTTTAACATTACATAAAAATTGTTTCAGCCGCTTTTTAATTTAATAAAAGAAAACGCAAAAAATTAGGCTTTTAGGGTTTTAAGGTTTTCCATAAAAAATAATTTTTTAACTTGATTTGCACAGCACATTAATAAATGTTTATAAAATTTATACATTCTTATCAGTTTTTGAAGAGAAACCAGCAAAACCATAATCCATGATTTTAAAAAAAACTAAATAAAAAATAAAAAATCATTCAAAGTTATTATGTATAGAGGGTTCATACGAATGACATTACTTTATATCTTTTATTCTAAGGAAATTGTTGTAAATTCAATCGAAGTTTTATAGTATTTACATAATTTGAGCAGATTTTTAATAGTTTTTACAGTGTTTTAGTGTTAATTAAAAAACTGCTTAAATGATGGAAGTCCAAAAAAAATCTTTCCGTAGATGATATGATTAATTTCAACTCATTCCTGTTGCTGCTATGAATACCTCTCATTATTATTATTTAAAGTAGTCATATTTTTAAAATTATTATTTTGTTTAATATTTTTAATGTTTATCTAGATATTACTGGGAAGTTAACCGTGTGGACCTCAAGGGTCGCACTTCGCGGCTTGTTGTTTTTATTGTTAGTCAAATGCCACGACGAAATTTGACATTTTTTGGAAGTATGAGAATTATTAGACCTTTTGCAGCCCTATTCCGTTGCTTTTAAAACCAAAGCTTGACTTTCCATGAATTCTTTCAGGTTCTCAACAACAGTAGGAGGTGCAGTGGAACGACCTTAGTGTTTTTGCCATTCGAAACGACTTACGATAAAAATAAACTATTAGATCCGGCCAATTTTCTACCGGTCTATTCAAAGCCGCGGAAGAACCCAAAGGGTTAAATATTTTGCTCATTAAAGTATTAACCGAATCCGCATTTTTATTCTTCATATGCTTAACGTCGAAAAATTCCGTCAAATGACTTTTAACTAAATGTCTACGATTTTCATAGTATCTTACCAAATCGCTTTTATATAGTTTTGCGGAGCAAGGGAGTAATTTTTTATGATATCTTTTCCTGACGTTTTAGACCTTAAATAATTTTTTTTATCAGTATAAGGGATTTTCTCATTTGCATGTACCATAGACTTAAATATATCCCTGAAATTTTCCCAGTCAGCAAATTTTCCTGAAAACAAAGGGATTTCAACCTTAGGCAGAGTTCTAATTATCATGGATTTTTCATAAAAAGTCTTTACCACACCTGTACGGGTTTTAGCTGTAGCACGCTTAGACTCCAGATTCAATAAAAAATCAGTGAACTCTCCTTTAACGTCATAATAACTGTCCTTAACTATTTCAGCAAGTTTGAATGTAAAATAGTCATGGTTGGGCTCAGTCGACTTATATTTGTAACACTTACCATGATCAGCAATGCATTTATCATGATAGTTCTCTAAACGAGTCAATTGTGACTTAGCGGCACCTAAAGTTTGCTTCTCTTCAGGTTTACTCTTAAATTTGTCAAAAAGGCCACTAGCGATACTCTTCTGGGACTCATATAATATATCCATTATAATGGTAGTAAAAATAATCAACAGAATAAAAGGAAGTAAAAAACTATCATAGTAAGTCACTATTATCAGCAACAAAGTTTAGGGGCAATGGTCAAAGCGAGAACAAACTCCAACCCAATCCTTGGACCTATACGAGGAGCTCGTTCAAATTATTTCCAAAAAACGATCGTACAACGGGTAGCTATACATTGAACATAAGCATTTCAAGATATTGTAGTGTTTCTTCATTGATGCCGTGAGTTGGCACACATTCGCTGGCAGATAGAGTGCAGCGCTTCCGTTGTTTGTATTCGAAGAGTGAAATCCTCTTCGAATGTTTGCTGGCTCTAATTGGTTAAGATCAATTATTAGCCTGGGGAAAAGAGAATACATGGATACCAAGGTATATAAACTAGACATGGTAACATCTTCCCGATTCCCAAATGCGTTCACTTCTGCGCATGTACGTCACTGAAGCCCCAAGCATAGCATAAGTAGCACGGACACTTCGAGCTGTCAAAGTCGACTTGAGACAAAAGATGCCTAAATTACCGCTCCTGTCGGAGAGAGCGCTCTGGGTTTCGTTTCCAAGCGCGCGCGAAAGAGTAGGTTGAAATTTACATTAAAATTTCTCCAGGCCAGGTTGTGCATATGTAGAGAGACGAGCTCGCCATTTTATAAAAGTTAATCGTGTACGTGTGCATGCCAAAATCAGCTGACTTAACGATAGTGTGTGTGAAATCAACGAATGCGGCGACTCGTCGAAGCATTTAGGGCTGCCCGATCAACAGAAACAACGAAAATACGCGGCATTGCAATTTAAAAATAAATAAATAAGCAATAAATTTTATTGAAAATTTTTGTATGTGAGTATTGAAAAACATAAATAAGGTGTTTTAGCATATCAACTAAATCGAGAATTCGTTAGTTTTACACTTTATTGGGTTTTTAAAGTTTTTTGTATTCTCTCTCATTCAAGGAACTGCCAATTTTCAGTATCTGACGCACTTTACCCATCAGTCAGAGCTGATAATCGGAAACGAGCGCGAAAACCATACAAACACAACGTTACCGCGGAGTCTTTCACTACAATTTCATCCAACTATTAATATCTGCACACATTCACTAGCAAAGAGTTTTCACTGATTCCGTGTTGCAGTTCCAAGAAAATGCAATCCCTTCTTCGTTGTTCTATATTCCTAAATAAATAGACCACCGAAGAAGGAACTTTATTTCCTTTTTGGAAAGTATCAGCCACTTTTCACATTGATTTCAATTATGACCGTAAAACACTTCGCCAGTTACTTTGCGTTGCTTTGCGGGCCACCGACGATCACAAATTTTGAGCGCGTTGTTTTTCCGCACTTATCACTCCGATTTGTATCAATTTTAATTAAAAAAAAATTTAAAATCTAATTACACGCGATATTCCACTCGCGAATTGACAAATACACACTGACATTTCTCGCTGTCAGTTACGATTCAACGAATTAACGAAATTAGATTCTGTGTGCATCTCTGTCTTTCGTGCACGAACCATTCACGTCCAATTTGCCTACTCTGTTACTCATGCTAGGGTACACGGATATGCATTTACCTATACTTAGGCACAGGCTGGCCACTTGGGTTGTATAACAGATATGTGGCCAATTGGCTGGAGTGTCCGTGCTATGGCCCCAAGTCGCCGAAAAGTGCCCAGTAGGAATAGCATCAACACCTTTTGGAAAACATGTTCCGCCCAGTAGGAAAGGGAAAATGGCAAGTAATGTTGGAAATAAGCTTTATTGTTGCTGCTTTTGCACCCACGCATCGAACAAGTCACCATCGTCACTTCACTTGTCTTTCGTTTACACGTTTCCCACGCAATGCACCGACTATCCGCCGCCGGTTTCCGCCATTTATACATTTTGAATTGTGGCGCCTCGTTTTCTTTCGCCTTGCCAGATGTGCACCCTATGTTTTGTTCATTTGGCAGCCCGAATTTTTTGGGCAAAATGGCGCACGAAAAGCCCGGTGTGCGAGCGAGTCGGAAGAAAAGCTGCGCACGGGTTTACCATGTCTAGTTTATATACCTCGCATGGATACCTACAGGCAACTCAATGGTTGCCGCAAGATTGGCGCTGGTCCATCCATGGTCCGTGCTGCCGATATTTTTGCTAAATTGCCGAGTTTAATAGGCAAATGATTTTGTAGTTGTGCTGCCGAATTTAGAAGGCAGCCTGCTAAATTAAACAGCAGACCATCTGGTTGTAACTACAAAACTGATTTTCTTTATTCCATCATCCTTCTAATATACTAATTTCTTAACATATCTTATCCCTACTCTAATTCTATTTTGTTATATTTTATGGATTATCTTGCATTCCCACGCTGTGAATTTGCTGAGTAATCAATATTGCATCAAATTGATGCACTCGAATTTAATTAGGTCATTGTACATTTGTTTACCTGATTGAGTCAATTTAAAAAGCTTGATATGAGTTTTCGTAAGTACTCACAGCGTAGGAATTACATAAGCTTAGGCGTGTGCATAGGATGGTGAAGTCATATGGTTTTGGTACATTATATATATATATATATATATATATATATATATATATATATATATATATATATATATATATATATATATTGACTTAAGTACATTACACCCCTATCCTAAGTTAAAAATATACATAGTAGATTTGCAAACTGAATATCTATCACATCCCATATGCATACGTAGATTTTGTGGATTTCTTATGACTGTACAGAGCTTATTGTAGTTATTAGATTGATTATTAATGAGTATGATATACAATTGCTTATAATATAAAATTGATTACAATATATGGATAAATGTAGTGTAAAATTGATTATAACACGTATGATTGTAATATGTAACAAGTATATTTAATATGTATTTATTGTCTTGTATTTTATTTTGTATACATTTTGAGTCTGTTTTTATGAACCCATTTTGGTTTGTTATCAACATTAATTAATGTGTTGACGTCTTTTCTTTCTAACACCTGATAAAGGCCTGTGTAAGGTTTTTGATGTTTGCGTTTGTTTTCTACTTTTAAGAGAACTAGGTCACCTATATTAGCAATAAGTGGTTTGTTGTAGCAGTCTTTTTTGGTTCTCGCGATTTTTGTTTTTTCAATTAGCTCTTATGCCTTATTTAAAGAAAATTTTAGTCGAAGACGTAACTCGTTTGCATAGTTATCTAGATCATATAGCTTTTCTTTATTCTCGAAGATATCATTAGGTAGGTATGAGAGTTTGCCAAAAACCAGTTCGTATGGTGTGTAGTTTGTGTCAATGTGTGGTGTTGTATTGTAAGAAAAAGTGTAAAATGGGATCCATTCGTGCCAATTGTTGTCATTAGCAAATGACAATAGGTATTCATTTAGGACGCGATGATTCCTTTCTACAACTCCTGGCGTTTCGTGATGGTATGGGGTCGAAAATATTTGTTTGATATCTACAGTGTACATATTTCCTTCAATAGGTTATTAGTGAATTCGGTTCCTAAATCTGTCTTTAATGTTTTGAAATGTCCAAATATTAATAGAAAATTATTTACTATTGCTTTTGCTACACTTGCGGCTTCTTTAGTCTCTAAAGGTATCGCGGTTACAAATTTTGTCAATTCGCATTGTATTGTAAGGATATAACGGTAATTATTCGAGATTCGCAAGGGACCAACGATGTCTGCGCTGATTGTTTCGAAGCTGGTGGACGGAGTATCGGTTTTCGTCATTCTTTCTTTTGTATGCTTGATTATTTTATTTGTTTTGCATTTTTCGCATTTATTTATGAATTCTTTTACCATTTTATTCATATTTCCAGCAGTACCTTTGTTTTAGTTTTAGACATGTTCTGTGTACTCCTACATGACCTCCGTGTGGCGAATTGTGATACTCATTTATGAGTTCTTTTTGTTTTTCTTCACTATGAACTTGAGAGGGGGGTTTATACAGCATTATTTTTAATTTTTCGTGTGCTTCTTGTTGTGACGCGTTGAATATTTCTTTGAATTCATCTTTTTGAACATACTTGAATATATCATCTTCAATAGATAAAACTAACTCGTTAATACTTTTATTGTGTGAATAACCTAATAACTTTTTTATGACCGAAACTAATTTCGTGTCATAGTTGACGATGTTACTAGTTGTTACGTGTAACTTGTTGACGGAAACGGATTTCTCGGCCATTTTATCGTTACAGTACACAATGATATTATTGTTTTCTCGCGTAATGCTAACATTTTCATCCATGTTATCTCTTTTTCGCGTCTTATTAGTTCTTTCACTATTGTTGGGCAGCATCTTGAATTTCAATTTTAATGCCCCTGTTATCATTCCCTTTATTTTTGTTGTTAATTTCTGTCATCTCACTTATTGCTTGCTTCTTAGATTTACTTCTAGTAATCGTCATTAGTTTTTTGCTTTTATTTTCATCGTTCATAGGAGGGATCATGGTTTTGAGCATATCAGAATCTAGTTCTATTCTCTAAAATGCGTATATTATCTGGAAATCATAATCGGACAGATCCAGTCTGATTGTGGTTAGTTTGGAGGACGGATTTTTATGTGTAAATAACGATACCAATGGTCTGTGGTCAGATACCACTATGAACTTACGTCCGTATAGGTACGGCCTAAAAAAGTTTATGCCCCAGTGTATCGCCAATTTTTTTTCTATGATGGGCTTATTTAACTCGTGTTTATTTAGAGTTCCACTTGCATATGAGATTGGTAAGTCTGCATCGATTTCTCCTTGAGATAAAACTGCTCCTAGTGCAAAATTTGTAGCGTCCGTTGTTAGGATGAATGGTTTTTCGAAATTGGGATATTGGAGTATCGGTGGCGTAATTAGTTTTTGTTTTAGAAGTTCGAATGCTTTTTGTTGTTGTTCTTCCCAATTAAACGGTGCTTTTATCTTAAGGAGGGAATTTAGGCTCTTTGCCGTTTCTGCGAAGTTTGGGATAAAACGACGATAATAATTGCAGAAAGCTACGAATCTTCTAACGTCATTGCATTCTTTGGTATTGGGTAATTTTTGATCACGTCGTGTTTGGCTGGGTCTGTTTTTATTCCCTCGGATGTTATGAGGTGTCCCAAGTAAACAACTTCTGATTTAAGGAATTTGCATTTATTTGCGTTTAGTTTTAGATTATAGTTGCGTAATCGTTGAAGAACCTTGACTAGATTGTCATTGTGGTGCTTTATACTGCATCCGAAAACCATGATGTCGTCTACATACAAAAATGCTGAGTAGCTTAGGGCTGTTAGAGCGATGGTGAGCATTCTCTGGAAGCTATTTGATGATATCTTCAGCCCGAAAGAAAATCTCTTGAACTGGTAGTGTCCATCCCCGGTGGAAAAGGCTGTTAGTGGTCTTGGTTTTGTCTAGCTCTATTTGGTGGAACGAACTTGTCATATCCAGTGTTGAGAAGTATTTCGCTCTACCTAATTTGTCTAGTACGTCTTCCAACCTTGTTAGTGGAAATTTGTCGTTTACGATTTTATCGTTTAATTTTCTAAAATCGACGACCAACCTCCATTTTTTTTATCATTCGCACTTTTCTTGGGTACTACTAATAGTGGTGAGTTGTAAGGACTCATTGATGGTTCTATGATATCGTTTTCTTCCATTTCTCGTACCTGTCTAGCTATCTCTTCATTTTGTGTCTGAGGTAGTCTATAATTCTTAATGTAGACTGGGTTTTCATCGCAAGTGATAAGTTTCTGTTTGTAGGAATTATTTTTCGTAAGGTATTCACCGTCTAGGTGAAAGACATCTTGGAATTGTTCCACAATTTGTAGTAAACTATTGTTAACCTGGTCGTCTTTGCTGTTTGTGTTAATGATTTTTAGCAGTTCGTTCAGTCGATTCTTGTCAAATTCCTTTTGCGTTTTTACTATGTGATAGTGTTTTAGAGGTTCTACCTCGGCTTGGAAATCTTTTATGACCATGTCTTTTTCATTTGTGTTTAGTATTTTCACGTGACATATGCCCTTCGCCGGAATTATGCTGCTTCCCAAAAACATTCCTTTACCGATTTCTCCGCTTTGAACTATGCTGTCCTCTGTCCTGTGTATATCTATTGGTATTATTGTTTCTGTCCTCGCAGGGATTGTTATTTGCCGCATTTTGATTTCTTTAGTGTGTATCGGTAATATTATGTCGTTTTCGCGTGTACTGGAAGATATGGTAAATGTTTCGTAATCAATTTTACATAAATATCTGACCAGCATATCTCTGCCAATTATGCCGTCAGTCTCGATTGGAAATCTCTCGTCTACCACTTGTTGTTTATTATAGTATTTTCAACGTCAAACTCTAATTTAATTGTTCCTAAGGACATCGTTGTTTCGTTGGTTATACCCGTTTTACATTTGTTCTCTGTACGTAGGTCATGTTTTATGCAAGCGGTTTCGTAAATTTTAAATATTGATATGTCCGCGCCTGTGTCGATTAGAAGTTTTACATATCTATTTTCTTTTTTATTGTATAGTTTTACGTAATTAGAGCTATATCTGTTATTCTGTATATCTTGTGCTTTTCTTTGTATTTACAATCTCTATTTCTATAGGCTTTTCTTTCTATATTGATTCCGGGAGGTTGGCTTGATCCTCTCGGAAGACTCGTTTCCCTGGTACTCTACTATTCGTATTCCTTGGTTTCTGTTTAAGTTAGTCCTAGCATTATTATTTCTGAAATTAGTATTTGATGCGTATGCATTGTTATCTCTACTAGAGATTCTCCTATCGTTAAAATGACGCTGGGTGTTATTCCCAAATGTGTTTCTCCTAAAATGGTCTCTCGGTCTATTATTTGTCGAATTTTTATTGAAGTTTCTATTGTTATTATACCTTGGTCTATTTGACTGATTATTATTGTATCTTTGGTGGTTTTTGGACATGTAGAGGATACTGGAATGTTGTGCCTCTGTATTTTCAATTTCTGCAGCTAACGTGGTGGCCTCGGAAAAGTTTTGAGGTCGTGCCGCAAATACAGTATTTCTTAGCTGGTCGTTCAGACCATTCTTGAATACGGTAAGGGCATATGTGTCGTCGACGCTCTTAATAGTATGCCTAGCAGTCTGACTATCATTTGTACCTAATTGATTCACTTGTAACGGATTTAAGTCATTGACAAGACTAAGTACTTTGTCCTTGTACTGGTTAACCGGTAACCTCTTTTGTGTTATATTAGCTAGCTCAGTATGTATTTGGGGGATTGTTTTCGGATTCTTGTACCTGATTTTTAATACCGTCTCTAGCTCTGTTAAGGTCTTGATTGACGCTATATTTAATAACGTGCGGACATTTGGAAGTAGTTTTACATGTATTATAAAATCTAGCAGCTCAGTTTCACCCTCTGATGATAATTTTTTTTCAACGAGTTTGGCTATTGTAAAAAATGTGTCTAATTCTCTGTGCTTTCCGTCAAAAGTAGGTATGGTTTTTAACGCTGTTTCTATATTGAAGTCTGCATGTTATTTAATTTTATTGAAGTCTCGTCTATTTTTAAAGAGATGCCTTCGGCATGATGGGATTATGGGTTTTTAAAGCGTTTAAATATTGTTTCTGTTTAGGACAATATATCTATCCACTACTTTCCGAGCGTATTTCTTTTGTAAGTTATTGTATGCGTATGCAACGAACATAATCACTACGAAAAAGACCGAAGTGCTAATTGACTGTTTGTATTCGACTAGGAAATTGTTTTCCACCGAGCTACAGCTGTTGCCCATTGTTGTGTAGAAAGCAAAGACGTATTTATGGGGACATGTTAATTGAAAGTATTTTGCCTTATGGGTATTTATGTTTAAAATTTATTTACGATAACTCCTTAATTTATGTTCTAACAATTTTTGCTGTTCGCCGGTTGAAATACTTATTACGCGATGCAGAAGTGCTTTTTCCTTCCTCGCATTGAATGCTTTGCCGCCTCTCTTTCTTCGTATGCATTGTTCATGTTTAGGCTCCTTGATTGTCCTTTTCTTTACGAACTCTTCTATGTTCCTTGGTCTTGGTCCTGGTAGTGGTGTCGGCCGATAGTGTGGAGCTTGTGTATTCGGCTCGATGGTGTATTTTTGCCTACTGGTGTCTAAAGGTAGTATGGATTTTTCCGTACGGATGAGGCATTTTTTGAAGACTCTGTCGAAATCTTCTTGCGTATGCAGCTCTGCTATTTCCCCGTCTTCTAATTGTTCGTCCAGTTCGTGAGGTGCAGGATCGCCATGTAGTGTTTCTTCATTGATGCCGTGAGGTGGCACACATTCGCTGGCAGATAGAGTGCAGCGCTTCCGTTGTTTGTATTCGAAGAGTGAAATCCTCTTCGAATGTTTACTGGCTCTAATTGATTAAGATCAATTAATAGCCTGGGGAAAAGAGAATACATGGATACCTACAGGCAACTCAATGGTTGCCGCAAGATTGGCGCTGGTCCATCCATGGTCCGTGCTGCCGATATTTTTGCTAAATTGCCGAGTTTAATAGGCAAATGGTTTTGTAGTTGTGCTGCCGAATTTAGAAGGCAGCCTGCTAAATAAAACAGCAGACCATCTGGTTGCAACTACAAAACTGATTTTCTTTATTCCATCATCCTTCTTATATACTAATTTCTTAACATATCTTATCCCTACTCTAATTCTATTTTGTTATATTTTATGGATTATCTAGCATTCCCACGCTGTGAATTTGCTGAGTAATCAATATTGCATCAAATTGATGCACTCGAATTTAATTAGGTCATTGTACGTTTGTTTACTTGATTGAGTCAATTCAAAAAGCTTGATATAAGTTTCCGTAAGTACTCACAGCGTAGGAATTGCATAAGTTTAGGCGTGTGCATAGGATGGTGAAGTCATATGGTTTTGGTACATTATATATATATATATATATATATATATATATATATATATATTCACTTAAGTACATTACAATATTACTAGTAACTTGTTTAATAAAGTATTTAAAGTACCTATAAACTTATATTTAAACAAAGAGTCAGTTCACTGCGTTTAATCAAAGCTTTCCCAGATGCAAAAGCTCCAGAAGTAAAAGTTATAAAAATCCCATAAAAAATAAAGTCTCAAGAGTAAGCAAAGCTGTTACAATTCTTCACCACATTTTACAAACAAATAGCTCAGAGTAAGCCTATTTACCAAATGGAGTATATTACACTCCACACAAGTTTTTGTCGGAAAGCAAAATTAAAATAATAGCATTAAAAGAGGATATCATGTAAGCTTTTTTTCTTTCCACAGTGACTCAATCTAATTTCAACATAATATATAATTTTAATGAGAGTATGATTTAAAAAAATAGTAACTCTTTAAGTTATGCCAAATAAGTTTTCTAAAATACACTGTGAAAAACAATTACCAAAGTACGCGTAAACAAAATTATAAATAACAACTAAAGCAAAACGCATAAAATTTCTAAACATAAATAATCAATTTCTGTATACTTGCACCAAAAAAAAAGTAAAGCAATACAATTTGATTTAAGAGTTATAATTACTACAAGTATTTTTCCAAATTAAGATTTTTTAAGTCTTCGAATACTATATTTCTTAAATGCTTTTAGTTAAATAAGCAAAGTTTGCTAATCAATTTATTTTTCAGTAAAGAAGAACTGTAAGAAACAGTTTTCTAGTTTATTTTGATAGAGTGCAAGTTGAAATTTTGCAACAGATTTATTTTGTAATATTTTAGATTGTCTGTTTTATCAGGACTTATATTTTTAGCGTCATAAAACCTTAACCAGATCAAATAAACTTACATAAGAGCGAGCACCAAATAAACTTTTACCAACAATAAGCAGCAGTCAAAAGCGATAATCAGTCTTCTTTGTGCAATAAACTAAAAAACTCGAGCAGCAAGCAAGTGGCGATGAGAAGAGTCCGACTGCAAACGAAGTCCCTTTCTTGAGATGATTCCAGTAAAGCATTAGTAAATTTGCATCAAATGATGATTGTACCGATTAAATTCAGCAACCAACATTGCATTATATAAGTCTACAGCAGCCTTGCATATGTTAATTTTTCCGTCGGCGAGAGGTTAGCTAATAGATTTAGCTACCGTAGAGTGCAGCAACAGCTGACTATAAGTTTCGACGGCAAAGTGAGGTGAGCTATTAGCATTAGCCACTAAATGAGAGAGAGAGAGAGAGAATACACAGTCCGTTCCGTGCATATTAAGCAGCACAGAGTACGATGCGTTCGTCGATGAGTATAGAGTGAGCTATCAGCATTACCTCCTGTATAAGCGAAATATAGGCTATTCGCCGACCGCGTGTAGCGTACAGCGCGAAAAAAGCCTAAAAGTTGAGTTGAGCCAAGTGCCACGAGGTAGAAATTGGCTACGTGAGTATAAGAGTCCGTACTGTATAAGTATATACTGTCATATCTACACGTATAACAGTGTGGAACCCACTTTTGCACAAAAATAATCACTTTTTGCAAATGTTTATACGATTGTTTAAACAGATGCGGCTTGACGGACCTTCCCTTATGTAGGAAATTAATATTTAAATAAAAATCAAATCAAAATTATATTGTCTAAGTTATGTTTAATTAAATTGAGTATTTATAATGTTTAAAGTGGACTGCATTTTTTAACAAGATTTATATTTACACATAAAGAAAAATGATTGTGTTTTGTTTCAAAGAGTCCAGGTTAATTCACTATTAGAATTTGTTTATATTAACTTTCCAGTATAAAGGAAGTTCTTGTAATCGAAATTGAAATTTTCAACATTTCTTTACGTTTTGAGGTCTATAGAGTATATATAAAGTGTTTTTAGAAAGAAGTATGTATGCGTGTGTGTGTGCGTACGTACGTGCGTTCGTGGACAGTTTTTTCTACGAGCATAACCAGGACCGGCTCAAGCTTTTGTGGCGCCCTGTGCAAAAGTGCAACTTTGCGCCCCCAAGCCAAATAATAGTCGTTTCCACGTAAACCATGAGGTAGAATTTTTTACGCGCTTTTTAATGAGGTATCCCCGGTAGGCCTATTCCTCAGATTAAATTTGCAAAATCACAGAAAGTTCATTTAAAAATCTTTAAATTAAAATTAGCTCAAAAAGAAACTAAGAACTAAACAAATTGCACTTTTCTGGCCTTTTGCTTCGCAAACTCTGCAGTCAAATGGTCATATTCTAATCTTTCTACCAACTCTTTTTCTATTGACAAAATAGCTAAACC
Organism: Oxycera nigricornis; assembly: GCA_963942545.1. Taxonomy (NCBI): domain Eukaryota; kingdom Metazoa; phylum Arthropoda; class Insecta; order Diptera; family Stratiomyidae; genus Oxycera; species Oxycera nigricornis. The sequence continues at coordinate 62,728,899 of OZ012660.1, read as the reverse complement.
TACCAGGCGATCTTGAGTCATTGTATTCCTAAAATAATTTTTAATTAATTTTAGTTTCGAAAAGCTAAGTTCGCCTGACGCGACTGTAATTGGTAACGTATTAAGCACTTTCAAGGCAATGACTGATTTGGAAATGTTTGATCTAAATGTGCTTGGTAAATGTAATTCAATACATTCAAGGGCGAACTACCAGGTTTAACGAACGTAGACAACATCATTAATTCTTGTTACAACTCTTCGCCATTTGAATCTTTTAAGTCAATAAATGTTAAAGCATTTTCTAGATTCTTACATAGGATATTCAAAATATCTAATAAAGCCGCTTCATGGATATCATACAAGAAACAAATAATACTATGTATTATGATTTCGGAGCTGCTAAAATCTTTCACAGGTTAACTTTATATTGCATTTCAGGATCTAATGAAACTTCAACAATTTCGTTTGAATAAAAAGATGTATGGCGGCGAGAGCGCAGAGAAGAAGACTGTGGAAAATTTGGTGATATATCTAATTCCAACGCAATCAATTTAGCTTTAAGAACAAATTGCTTTGAAAAAAACTCACTCGCTTTCCGCTAAATCAGCAAGAAAACTGTCGTTTTTGGGTCTAGGAAAATCAAAAGACGGGTTTGCAGGCAGCTAGATTTGCAGACAGCTTCGTTTAATAAAAGCTGGGTTTACTGGCAGCCGGTTTTGCAGGCAGCCGGGTTTTCAGGCAGCCGGGTTTGCAGGCGGCCGGGTTTGCAGGCGTTATATACTTTCTACATAAATAACCAAGATATACATAACATCCAAAATAAGTCTTGTTTATGAATAAATTATATAAATTTCCAATCAATGCATGAGGAGGTAAATTATGTTAAAAATCCAAATATTTTACTCATATATTATATTTTACGCTTTCAATGATGGAATGGTGCATCTTAATTTATTCTTACAAATAATTCAATTATTTTCACATAAGTAGGGGGAGTGCGGGTCAGTTGAGCCACTTTTTATAAAAACACGTATATTTTCTTTTGTCATGAAAATTGACATATAAATTTGATGCCTAAACGAAGCCTAGCTACCCAGTTATAGAAAACCAATTGCATTGTTTTCTTGATTATTAAATAGAAGTGGGGCGTATACTTGATTGAAAGTTAAAAAGTGGCTCAAGTCTCCCTGATGGGTGGGAGATTTGAACCAGGGCAGCGAGAGATTTGACCATACCAAAAGAAGTCGGGAATCAAAATTAAAAAATGAAATTTCAAAGCTTTTATTTAAAGATTACCTTAAATTTTAATTATTGGGACAAGTTATAATGATTGAATATTTTTTTAACATAGCTCATATGTTTTTATTTATTTTCAACAATTTCATTGTTCGCAATCACAATATATGAATCTTGCAGCATCTTTTTCAGTGAGTCCCACGCATATTTCATGGACATATCTTGTGCAACGAATACAAAGCCGCATGTATAATATTTTGTCACTATTGCAAACGAAACAGTACCAAAGTTCATTTCGCTCTATTAATCTTTCCGACGAACTTTCGTGTTCTCTGGCGCTGCCATTGCAATTAGACTTTAGAATTTGTTTTTGTGCCTTCGCCGTTTGTTTTTTATTAGTTCTACTATTTCTCCTTTTTCTGTCCTACTTACTTTCTTGTAGCACGTCTACTTTCTCCGGCGATTTTGTCAATATTTTAGTCTTTCCAGGTTGCCTGCCGCGCTGGATTGTTTTCCGTGGTAAAGCTTTAGGGAAAGGCTTAATTGTTTCGGGTGTGACAATCTTGTGTGAGGACGTGGATGCAATTGGAGAAATGATTGATGTTGATAAAACATTTTTTGTAGGGATTGTTTTTGATGGAACCACTGAATAAGTTTGAATCTGCGATTTTCTAGAAGAGCCTGGTATTGATGAAGCCATTGAATGATCAAGACTTGATTGTGGGCTGATAGGTTTTGTATCTAATACCAAATTATTTTGAAATCCTATCGTAAGAGGTATCAAATTTTCTTCTCTGTCAGTTACAGCAGAGCATGAAAAATCTTCATCTTTAAATATATCTGAATTATAGGGGTGTATTCCTGAAGTTTTAAAACCACTAACAATATTGGCCTGGCTGAAAGATTCTGAGATAATTTCTGAAACAAATTTAGGAATATTGTAAATAGTTATAGTCTTTCCAGGATTACACAGCATCCAATTACTACTAGCAACATTATATTTAGACTTGAATGAAGAAAAAACAGCGATATCCAGTGGCTGAATTTTATTGCTGCAATGAGGTGGGAGCGTAAGTAAAGTGATTCCATTTTCTTTAGCAAGATGGATAACATCCGCATTGACATGACTCTCATGATTGTCAAAAATTAAAAGAACAGGATTTTCCTTCGCTGCATGAGAAACATTTATAAAGTGTTTCATATACTTGACAAAACTTCTCGCCGTCATCCAGGCACTTGAATACGATTCCCCATCTGATCCAATTGGGCCATTCTAAACAAATACTTGATTATATTTGACGCGTGGAAAAATGAAAAATGGCGGCAAAACATTTCCCACGATATTCACTGCAAAGTATACCGTTACAAGAGTTCCTCTTTCAGCTGACGTTATTTGACTCACTTGACGGCAGTGCTTACTAGCAACTACTTTGTGACACTTTTGCACAGTAGTACATGCTGTTTCATCACAGTTATAAATATTCTGTGCTTTGAAATGCAATTTTTCTCTTACCTCTCTTAAATTGTCAAAAAAATCTTTCACATTCTTTCTGTTGAAACTTGTTGCTCTTGAAAGGCTTGTAGCTTCTGGTGTTCGTAAGCTAAGCTGAGTATTTCTTTTGAGAAATCCTCGAAACCAATCCTTTCCCGTAGATTTATGTTTTTACCAACCATCTGGTACCTTTTTAGAATTTGCGATAGCATAATCACTCGCTAACTTCATAGCTGCTGCTTTGGTCAAGCCATAATGCATTTTGCTACATTCTAGTAAGTAGTCAGCCAATATCCTCTCCTCTTCTATTGAAAATATTTACGTAGACTTGTACTGACTTCCCGCTTCATCGAATTTTTGCAGCTTTTCTTTATTACCGTACTTTGCAGCAGTCTTCCTCAAAGACATTCCTTTCTCAACCTCAGCTATAGCATTGGCGATTTGTTGCTTGGTAAAAATCTTCCTTCTTTTAGCACTTTCCTTTGGTTTATACAGGAAAGGCATTTTTTGTCTGAAAATACATCAATTTAATTTAAAAATCAAGATTATAAATTTTTGTAGAAAATGTTCAGATTTGCGGGAGAGTTGAACCACGGTTCAAGTCTCCCTCCAGCAGGTGGCTCAACTGTCCCACCAGGTGACACTTTGACTTTGCCGAATTGCAGAGAAAAAATTAAAACATCTTTGGTGAAACTATTGGTGTTGCACGAAAGTATATCATATTTACAAACAGCCATAAAATACACTAAGCACATACCTTGCAATTTAAATAAACGACGATCAAACAGCTGAAAATATTTTTTTTTACTTTGAGCACTTTAAAAACAGGTTTTCCAATTTTTAGCAAACGCCACTTTAGAACACAGTTTTGCCACGTAGGTGAGTATATGGTGCGGTGATACACGACATTGTTTCACTATCGTCTCATTAGCGCGAAATTTAAAAGAGATATTTACAATGGCTCAAGTCTCCCCCCTGGTCAAGTGTCCCGGACTCCCCCTACTTTACAACTCATATCCCATAATTCCTATTTCTGCCGAATGTCCGAATGTATGAACTGTGTGCGAGTTTTGGGATTGCTCGATCGTGGCAGAATGAATTTAACACCTTATGGTGAGTGATAGAATTTGGCGCAACACTCTGAATAAAACTCCATAGTTGCGCAACCGCAAAAAATATGTTAATTGCACTAAATAATATTTTAATAGGATGTTTGTAAGCTACTTTCATCTTATTCATGCAATATGCAACTAAAATTATCAGTAAGTGTAGATAATAGGTATTCCATTTTATCAGTTTAGGGTTTTAGCGCCCTTCTTAAATGGCGCCCTGTGCAATTGCACATCTTGCACATATGAAAGGACCGGCCCTGAGCATTACTCACGTAAACAAAGTCGTATCGACTTTGTTGAAGTATCAATCGAAGCGTCTTTGCAATTTTAAGAGCTGATTAGTTTTTGGTAAACTTCGGTTCGGAGGGGGAGGTGTTTTTTTGATCTTTTGCAGGTCATTTCTGTCATGCGTTATATCCCGCGAACCAAACATACGATTTGCATCGTTAAGGTGTCAATCGACGCACATTAACATTTGTGTGAATTTGTCAAATTTTAAAAAAAAACCTTACCGCCGTTTTTTAATATATTGAAAAAAGTGCAAAAATTAGGTTTTTTTCACAAACGAAATTTTTTTAACCTGATTTGCAAAACACTGTAATCAACGTTCATAAAACTTGTATACTCCAAACAATTTTAGTGCAAAAATCAGTAAAACTTTTTCTAATGATTAAGCAGAAAATTAAATTAAAAATAAAAAATCATTAAAAGTCATCATGACCTTCAAGGTCATTTTTATCATTCACTATATCTCACGAACCATATATGATATTTGCATCATTAAAGTGTCAATCACCCTGTTTTAACATTTTTGTGATGTTTTTAACTTTATAAAAAATCTTTTCAGCCGTTTTTTAATTTACTAAATGAAAATGGGAAAAATTAGAGTTTTTTCATAAAAAAATAAATTTTTCACCTAATTTGCACAGCTCAGTAATAAATGTTTATATAATTTATACATTTCTATCAGTTTTTGGAGAGAAACTGGCCAAATGTTTTTGAGAAAAAAACTAAATAAAAAATAAAAAAATCATTCAAAGTTACCATGTAAAAACGGCTCATACGAATGATATGACCTTATATATTTTGTTCTATAGACTTGATTGTACAGTCAATCAAAGTTTTATAATATATGCATAATTTGAGACAATTTTGAATAGTTTTCACAGTGTTTTAATTTTAATAAAAAAGCTGCTTAAATTTTGAAAACCAACAAAATGTCAATCAAATTTGCATTTGTGGTAATCAACGCTTTGAATGGTGAAATGCTTTGTAGTCAATACTTTGCAAGATAATTTGCTTTAAAAAGCTTTCTTCAAATAAAGTTTTTAGTAGTTTTGGTCTTTATGTTTGTAAGATTTCAATTATTTTCTCCATCATTATATGTAAAACATTTTACTTTTTACATGCACTTAAATATATTATTGACATTGCTTATTCAATGTTTTTCCAAATCAACTGAAAATAAGAAATAATTATTAGTCTCATTGATGTAAAATCATGGCAATTTTGAACAAAATTATTTAAAATGGCTACCTCGCGAGAAAATCTCTTCAGTGGGCGTTATAACAAAAATGCATTCATTTTTGATAGCGCTCTTTTGTCCTTCAATCAGCGATATGAAAATAACAAATAACGTAAAAAAGGCTTTATAGCCTGCTCCCTCCGATTTATCCGTTTGAATAGTCAATCAAACCAATTCAACGCCCCCATCCAACAAAAACCTTACGTAATCAATGGACGCTACAGTAGATGATATGATTGATATTAACTCATTTCAATTACTGTTATGAGTACCTCTCATTATTAATATTTAAAGTAGTACTATTTTCAAAAATAGTTTTGTGCTTAATATTTTTAATATTTATGTATATATTACTGGGAAGTTGACCGTGTGGACCTCAAGGGTCGCACCTCACGGCTTGTTTTATTTTAAATTCGCACAATAACGGCACTACGCCTTTTCAAATATGCACTGAGTTTTAAAACTAAAATATAATCTATTATTAATTAGTTTCGCGGCAGCTTTGATCGGCTCGAATAGAGAGACTGGAATGAGGAAGGGCGTTGGAAAAAATGCTTCCAAAATTTTTGCACACGACATGACCTTGAGCGGAACAAGCATAGATCATAGGTATCACTCCTTTTATTTACAAATTCTAGGAACTCAAAGTCACCCTCTCATTGAACTATGCGTAGAAAGAGTTTTAACGTAATCTTCTCGAGCGTCGTAATTTGGACGTAAACCGTGCATTTTCAAAGGGCATAATTTTTTTTATTGCAATGCCTGGGGAATGCTATAGTTAGCTTAAGTTCAATTTCCAGGGGTCGCCGATGATGGCGTTTCGGCTCCATCTTGAAAACAAAAGAAAGTGGGATAGCCCCATATCTCCGAAACCGTGGCTTCCACAAGAAAGTTGTTTGTGGCAAACTTCCGTAGAATATAATGTTTAGCAAGTCGTACATACACCACTTTTACGTGGTGTCAATAATAAAAAAGATACAATGCAAAAAGCGTACCCAAAAAGGGAGAAACAACTTTCGGTCGCCACAACTTTTTTAATTTCACGTTTAACGCGAACCACTTTCTAAGATAATTTAAAAATTTAAGTATTTATGTTTTACATAATATGACAGCAAGGGTGCGGTTAAAATGGGTAAATTGATGATAAAATATATTGTTCTATCTTTAATTAATACGCTTATAGTTATCTCTTTAAGTTTGTAAATGAATAGGCTGTGGGCATCAACTTCATCATATGTAATAATGAATCTCATAATATCTGTCTGCGGATTTTGTATTATCTATCAATTATTTTTTCTAGTTCGTCTTTCAACAGTTTAATTGGATGATTGGTAACATTCTGTTTATTTGTCTTGCAGTATTATTTAAATCGGTAGCGTGCTGATTATATAATTTATTAGTTTGTCGAAAAAGATCTGTAATTAGAATGAATTTTTGATTAATTAATGGGTTTTGGGTTAAGCAAGTTTCTGTTAGTTTAAGTAATTAATTTTCCTTTAGCTATTTCCAAAATCAATTTCTGTTTCAAGTATCGCATGTCGTTCTGTGAGAAGTCTAACTGATGGCTTTTTGTAATATATTCTGCTGCTTTCATTTTTTAGAGGTTGCTTCTTTTTCTATATATTCGGCTAACTTACTTAACCCGCCAGTGGTGACGCAAAATTATCTTACATAGTTGGTGACGTCGGTCTTAGAGACCGAAATTTTCGAGTGAAGATCAATCCAAAATAACACAATTTCTGTAAATGTAGCAAATTGAACTTAAAAAATACAAGGTTAAAGTATAATAAAACACAAGAAATTATTTCATCACATCACGTTTATTAATAATAATAAAATTCCCCTGCAACACTAAAAAATTATGTTATTTTCATACACATATTTTTCTACGAAACCGGTCTTACAGACATATGCGTCACCATTCGCGGGTTAAAATATGCGTATTTGGTTTTCCAAATGAACCATTCTAGTTTCTAGTTTTTCTCAAGGATTGACGATTGCTATGCACCAATTTGTTTTGTTTGTATGAACTGGGACTAGTAAGATGTCATATAAGAAAATGTTCACTTCGCGAGACCATTTCTTGACTGCTTCATATCCTGATTGTAGGAGTTGTGTAATGAAAAGTGTATCGAAATCATAAACTTTTGGTAAATTTTTCGTATAATTTTGATCACTACGTTTTTTAATAAGGTTCATATAAAAATTTATAATCTGGTCATTTAGCCATTCATTTTGCTCAATTGTTTTCATATCTTTTTTTGTCTCATTTAAGCGATACTTTCACATGACAACTTCATTTGGAGATCCTTGTGTTACGCTTTTAATGTAGTATTCATTTTGTGCTGATAAAATTGTCCATTTAATTATTTCTTCTTCCTTGATATACTTCTTCATTCGTTATATTCGGACTGGATGGAGTGTATTTTTGGGCTTATTATATTTTATTAAATTTATATCGTTATTAGCACTTTTTGTTATCTGCGCTGTTCGATATTTAGGTTGTTCCTTATGTCTCTCGTTTAAGTAATTTCTAATAAATATTTTGTTGCTTGGTATCTCTTGTGGCTTTTCACGGTTTCTTTTATGGTATTCGATTCATTTTATCTTTCTTGTTTTTAAGGATTCATGAATTTTATTTCTGTCCTTGTTTCCTTGTTGGACTTCTAGTGGCTTACACTTCATACTTGAATTGTTAGTTTGGATTCGGTAAGAATAAGGATTCTTATTTGCTCTAGAAGTGCACTATGACAGCGATTCATGACGGCATCTCCGGTATGAGGTTTGGGTGAGGTAAAATGAATATCTATCTTTTCCTTTCTTAAGTAATCTCTAATATTGACAGTATTGAACTCATTATCCGCGACAATCTTTTTTGGTTTTTCAATTTTATGAATTTTATATTATGCATACATTCCATTATTAAGGTGCCAATCGACGCGTATTAACATTGGTGTTATTCTGTCAAGTTTTTAGAGGCTTACTATTGCGAGTTCAACTTGATTCAATTCGTTATCACTAAGTTCGCAGTCAATTCCAATTTAACCTTTATTTGTAATATATCGCCTTAACTCGAGATACATAACGTGAGTCAAAACGACTTACACACGAATCGCTTTTACCTATCCTTTCCTACGACTTTAAGCATTACTTCGTTTGTCCTAGCCAATTCAGTATGCGACTAGAAGTCTCGAATGGTGCACGTGTGTGGCAGGTTAGCGTTTTATCCACCGGAATATTAATTTCCCAGTATATGGGAGGGTTCATGTATTCGAAATTGAAGTTTTCAACATATCTTTACGTTTTGATATCTTTAGAGTTTATTTAAAGTGTTTTTAGAAAATGAGATGTATTGTGTATGTGTACGTACGTACGCACGTTCGTGGACAGTTCTTTCTACGAGCATAATTCAGGTAAACAAAGTTGAATTGACTTTGTTAAGGTGTCAATCGAAGCGTCTTTGCAATATTAAGAGCTGATTAGTTTTTAGAAAACTTCATAGAAAACTTCAGGCGTTTTTTTTTTGCTGTTTTGTCCCCTTGAAGTTCATTGCTGTCTCACGAACCAAACATGTTATTCCCATTATTAAGGTGCCAATCGACGCGTTTCAACATTGATGTTATTCCGCCAAATTTGTAAGAAAACTGTTTAAGCCGTTTTTTAATTTATTCGAAAAAAATGCAAAAATTTAAGGTTTTTCATAAACAATAAATTTTTAGCCTGATTTGCAAAGCGCAGTGGTCAATGTTTCCAAAATGTATATACTCCAAATAATTTTTGAGAAAACCAAGCAAAATTTTTTTCCAATGATAATAAAAAAATTTAAATTAAGAATAAAAATCTTTCAGTCATCTTGACCTTCAAGGTCGTTCATGTCATTCTCTATATCTCCCGAACCTTATATAGTATTCGCATCATTAAGATGTCAATCGACGCGTTTTAACATTTTCATGATGTTTTCATGTTTTTAAAAAATTGTTTCAGCCGTTTTTTAATTTAAAAAAAATTGCAAAACTTACGTTTTTTTCATTAAAAATAAATTTTTAACCTGATTCGCACAACACAGTAATAAATTTTTCAAAATTTTTCAAATTCTTATCAGTTTTTGAAGAGAAACCAGCAAATTTTTCACCCATGATTACAAAAGAAATTAAATTAAAAAAAAATCAAAGTTACCTGATTACTCTTATTCTAAAGACATTGTTGTTGAATCAATCAAAGTTTAATAACAATTGCATAATATGAGCAGATTTTTAATAGTTCTAACAGTACCGTGTTTTAATTTTAATAAAAAAAACTGCTTACATTTTAAAACGCTAAAATATTGTGTAGTCAATACTTTGCAAGATCATATGCTTTAAAAGGCTTTCATCAAAACAAATTGTAATTTTTAGTACTTTTTTTCTTTAGTGTTCGTAAAAAGAACAAAAGAAATTAAATTAAAAAAAATCAAAGTCACCATGTAAAAAGTGTTCGTATGAATGATATTACCTGATTACTCTTATTCTAAAGACATTGTTGTTTAATCAATCAAAGTTTATTAATATTTGCATAATTTGAGCAGATTTTTAATAGTTTTTATAGTACCGTGTTTTAATTTTAATAAAAAACTGCTTACATTTTGAAAACAAAGAAAAACAAGCCGTGAAGTGCAATCCTTGAGGTCCACACGGTCAACTTCCCCGTAATATCTAGATAAACATTAAAAATATTAAACACAATAATAATTTTGATAATACTACTACTTTAAATAATAATAATGAGAGGTATTTATAGCAGTAACAGGAAAGAGTTAATATTAATCATATCATCTACGGGAGTATCCATTGATTACGTAAGGCTTTTGGTAGATGCGGGTAGATTGATTTGATCAATCAATCGGTGGGGACCTTTTGTACGTTATTTGTTATTTTCACATCGATGCTTGAAGGACAAAAGAGCGCTAGCAAAAATTAATGCAGTTTTTGTTATTACTCTCATTGAAGAGATTTTGTCGCGTGGTGATCATTTTGAATAGTTGCGTTCCAAATTGCCACGAGTTCAGCATAATCACTGCATTTATATTTTTTCACGATTTTACATCAATGAGATGAATTATGACTTTGTACATTCTATTGATAAATTTTGAATATGCAGTCAAAAATAAATGTAGAAAGTAAAATGTTTTACAAATTATGATGGAGGAAGTGATTGAAATCTTACGATTACTAAAGAATGAATCTACTCAAAACTAAATTTTTTATTTGATGCAAGCTTTTTAAAGCATATGATCTTGCCAAGTATTGACTATAAAACATTTTACCATTCAAAGCTTTGATTACCACAAATGCAAATTTGATTGAAATCTTGATGGTTTTCAAAATTTAAGCAGTTTTTTTAAATTAAAAGACTGTAAAAACTATCAAAAATCTGCTCAAATTATGCAAATATTTTAAAAGTTTGATTGAATTTACAACAATTTATTTAGAATAAAAGATATAAAGTAATATCATTCGTATGAACCCTCTTTACATGGTAACTTTGAATGATTTTTGATTTTTAATTTAGTTTTTTTTCATAATCATGGAAAAAATTGTTGCTGCTTTCTTTTAAAAACCTGATACAAATGTAAAAATTTTATAAACATTTATTACTGTGTTGTGAAAATCAGTTTAAAAAAAATATTTTTGATGAAAAAAACCCCAATTTTTCGCATATTCTGCTATTAAATTACAAAACCGGCTGAAACGAATTTTAATAATGTTAAAAAATCACAAATTTGTTGATACACGTCGATTGACACCTTAATGATGCAAATATTATATCTGGTTCGTGAGATATAGCGGATGATAGAAATGACCTTGAAGATCATGATGATTGTTAATGATTTTTTTTTGTAATCATGAGAAAATGTGTTGATGTTGTTTTTACAAGAACTGTTTGGAGTATATGTATTTTATTAAAATCAATTACTGTGTTCCAAAAATCAGGTTAACAATTTATTCTTTATGAAAAAAACCTAATTTTTTGCACATTTTTTTCTTAAATTAAAAAACGGCTACAACGATGTTTTTTCAAAATGTGGTAGATTCACACAAATGTCAATACGCGTCGATTCACTTTTTTTGGTAATCATGAGAAAAAAATTTGATGATGTTTTTACAAGAACTGTTTGGAGTATATAAATTATATATATATGGATTACTTCGGCTTGAAAATAAGGTTAAAATTTTATTGTTTTTGAAAAAAAAAACCTAATTTTTTGCACTTTTAAAAAAAATGAAAAACGGCTCGAAGATTTTTTTCTGAAAATTCGATAAAACACATAAATGTCAATATGCGTCGATTGACACCTTGATCAAGGAAATCGTATGGTTGGTTCGTGAGATATAACGCATGACAGAAATGACGTTCAAAAGAGCAAAACAACAAACCCCCCGACCGAAGTCTCCCAAAAACTAATCAGCTCTTGAAATTGCAAACACGCTTTGGTTGCCACCTTAACGAAGTCGATAGGAATTTGTTTACTCATAAAAAAACTGTCCGCGAACGTTCATACGTACATACACACACATGTATACATACATACTCCTTTCCACGTGCGTAGTAGGGATGTCAAAAATCGACCATTATATTCGAAAAACCGGAGGTTCGTATTCGGCTAACTGCTGTTATTCGTTTTTTTCTTCTTTTCTTCTGTTAAACCGGTTAATCGATGCGATCCGTCAATAACCGAAAAAATAACCGACAGAGAGCACATGCACCGCTGCCTAAAAAAATCAAAGCGAAATTCAAGTTTGCCTGTCAGACGTTTGGCAACACTCTATCAGAACTTATTTCCCCCAAAAAGTACCAAATTTTGGTCTGGTTCAAAACCAGACCTGTCAAACAGTGTCCCATATCCATCCATAGGCTCTTATGCCAGAGTGCCAGCCAGCTCTTTGTTTCTGTGAAAAGTTAAAATGGCCCCAATAAGTAATGTCTGGAGGCATTTTAATAAGATTAGCAAGGTAGAAGCCTCGTGCAAACGATGTTTAAAGAAATTAGAAACAGGAGAAGGTACATCTAATTTGAAAAACCACCTCAAACTCAAGCATCCGAGGTTCGGAACAGACAAAAAACAGAGGTTAGTCACAGTATGGTTACAGGTTTTGAGTTACATAAATTGGATAATGTTCACTCTAAGCAAACATCGCAAAATAATATTATGTCAATTTTACAACTATTTTATTTTTTGTTCTTAGCCAAATGTTGACGATATTGAGCCCATAGGAAACCAGCCTGATGACTTCCTAATCTGATACAAAAGTCCAACTTCTCCCCCTTTGTGTACATCAAGATTCCCGCATCTTCTAGAAATGTTCGATCGAGATCTCCTATCAAAAAATGCGGTTAACCGGAAAACCGGTTATTTTGATTGGTTTTCACCGAACAGTTAAAACGACAAAAATAAAAAACGGAGTTTAAAAATATTTTGACATCCCTAGTACGTACACACGCGCACACACATACATCTCCTTTTCTAAAAACACTTTTTATCTACTCCATAGACCTCAAAACGTAAAGAAATGTTGAAAATTTTGATTTTCGAGGCGATTATAAGAACATATACTGGGAAGTTAATAATAGCGCAATAGGATAGAAATCAGGTGTGAGTCATATCGACCTCACGTTATGCTGTAAGTAGTGTCGTTGAACGTCATGTATTTAGGGTTAATATGTCTTTTACGGTATGTTCGTTGTTAATATCCATACTGTCTATATTTTTTTTCGTTTTCTGCCAATCGTTTTTAGTTTCTTTTTCTCTTTTCTACAATTAATATTTGTGTTTTGTAGATGTTAACAACTCCTTTTTTAGTGGGTATAAAGTCGTGTTGGTCTTCATCTCCCGAATAAATTGTTTCCATGTCACTTTCTTTTTCGTGTAAATCATCTCTTAAATAATTATGTATATTAATTTTTGTTGGTTGGCATTTATTCCACTTAGAAAATAAGCAACTTTATTATCTTTTCCTTTAAGGTATTCGATATTAAAGTTGTACTCATTTAGTTTTATTTTCCATCTTTTTAATTTAGTATTTGGTTCTCTCAAATTATTAAGCCAAACAAGAGGTCTGTGATCTGTTTCTATATGGAATTTTATTCCAAAAAGATATGGTCTGAAATATTGAGTTGCCCAGACGACAGCAAGCAATTCTTTCTCTATCGTCAAATAGTTTCTTTCGTGCTCGTTGAGGGTTCTACTAGCAAATGATATTGGATGTCCTTGTTGTGATAGAACTGCGCCTATTGCTTTTTCTGAGGCGTCTTTTCCCAGCACGAATTTTTGTTGTTTTCGGAAATGAGTCTCAACGCATTGCTTTCAGGGCTGAGAGAATCTCTTGGTTCTATGATCCGGGCTATGCAACCTGAATATCTTACGTTCGATTATTCATATTGTGTGCAAGACCATAATATATAATACAACAAAGCGGATATAAACAGGAAAACTTTGCATTCCAAAATGCCTCAAACTTTCAGATCGAATAATATTACAAATTTTAAACCATTTAATCAACTTAGACCGCAGATATCAAATGATAGCTTAAATACGCCATAACTCCGAAATCAACCTTTTGTTCTAAATAGGTTTGTTCCGAATCACTTACTGTTTGATCAAAAACAGCCCCAAAACAACCCTTTTCAACATAGGCAGCCACAGCTGAATACAGTAGCTTCTCCGCGACACAACCTGTCCCAACTAAACAACCCGAACGCTCAAGGATTCATACCAAATCGCATAAATATTCTAGCACTGCGAAAACCAGAGCCGATGGACATAGGTACCAGCATCATAAGGACACAGAGTCCTCAAATGCGACTTTTTAGTAATACCTATGCCAATAGAACACCTTTAAATGTAAACGAATCTGCATCTTACGCTAGTATGAACTGATATCCAACCCACTATCCATATATGATCGGTGGATACTATTCACATTATTACAGAGATGACGACGACTATGTCGATTACAGCTAGTGACTTTCCTAATGATCAATATCGTGGTTTTGAAATTAATTTAGACCAGGGATAAAACGAAGGAAACGAAATCGCAGCAGAACAGGTTATATACGACTCAAATTTTTGACAAGATGCTTCAACAAACCAGCCGGATAATAAACATGGAGTTTCCGACTGAAATTCCTATTTGATATGCAAGCCTCCTCTTTTATTAACCCTGAATTGATAAACCCCAATGATATTATACAAATTAAACCCACCTTCATAACAATCGTCCTAGCTAAACACAAACTAAACGAGGAAGTCATACTTCCTAATTTTATTGAATTCAACCAACCAGGAAAAGCGCGTTTTCGCGTATTCCGGTTTCATGGATATTTTGATGGCCTGTTGGAAATTGACGTTTAAGCAACAAACCAAAGAAGTATCAAAACAGGAGATAAAAGCATACATGAGAATGTCAAAACTGTGCCTAGAAGAGGAGAATTCTACAAGCAGTTGGGTGGCGCTTTCATCAGCGAAATATTCATGGGTAATCTAGAAAAGACACTGCAAAAGCAGGATACACTACCGAGAGGATGGGTAAGATCCGCAGACGACTGCTTTGCCATAATAAAAGAAAGAGAATTAGTAAAGACGCTAAAGGACCTAAATGATGCTCATAAAAATATAAAATTCACATACGAAACTGAAGTAGAAGGAAGATTGCCATTCTTAGACGTACTAGTTACCAGAGAAACCCTAGATACATCTTATACACCGAATGTTGACGATTCCAATGGAAGAAGAAGGAAAAGAAAGAACAAAAACACATCTTAAAAATAGCACAAATCAGTGGCTACGTCGAAAAAGACATTTTAAAGCTAATAAAAAGGAAAGAAAGAAACACCGAAAAAGCAAAACCAGTACTGGCAATATGGGTGTTTTGGACCGGTAGTGAACTGTCAAAGTCCGAAGACGTCATCACCCCAAAACAATGACGTCACGGAAGAAAACTGTCAAAAGGTCGTTGACACTCATATAACCGCAAGCGTGGGATTTCCACGCCCATAAAACCGCAAGCCCATTGACCCCCAACCGATTAAGTCATCAACCGCTATCACGGGGATGCCCAGCCGACGACGTCATTAACCCCCTCTCCCCCGCTCTATCACTCTCTCACACACACACGATCTCCCCCACACTGGTGTTGCCACACGCACGATCCAATTCCGCGCCCGCGATCCCACTTTACACTGTCTCTGTTAATTTCACGGCAAGACAAGAGCACTTATTCGGACCCACTAAAATTGTTTGTGGCGTTCACTTTCGCTTTCAAGAAAAGTTGTCACGAGCGAATTACAGACAATTCATAGTCGGAGGTAAGTTATGAATATTGTGGTTTTTAGACGAAATACTGTTGATAAGAGGCATTCGTTTCTATTTAGCAAGTTTGTGGTTTTTTATTCGAATTCGTTTCGGGCTATGAAGAAATCAAACGAAGTAACGTTGATAAAAGGTATTCGTTTCTATTTAAAAAGTTTGTGGTTTTTTGAAATCGTTTTACGCTATGACGAAATGTTGGATGTGAAATAGACAACAGAGTGCCAAAGGTATTTTTTTTGTGTTTCCTATCCGAAAGCTGTGAAGCCGATAAGAATTCATTAGAATTTTTGTGATTTTCGAACACGCGTTTGACCGCATGCGGCGACAATTGCCGAAAAATCAAATTAGTGGATATACGCGAGCTTATACGCTTGCAAATTCTTCGGCGTAGAAAACACATATCGCCCTATGTATCGTGTAAGATATACACGATATCGGATCGGAGGATATCCACTCTTTGCATAATAAACCCAAACAACCACGGAAACGTATAAAAATAAATAAAGACAACGGTACAGACGACACTGATGACAATAGTACTACATCAGAGGAATGTAATTTTGACCATGATTCTGGATTTTTTTAATTTCGTTCCAATAAGACAAAATAACAATAATGATTCAATCCCATTTTATGTTATGTATTATAATTATCGACACAACACTGAAATAGATTAACTCGGATGCAACATACGCACGGTAACTTCGGGCCGCGCAAGAAAAAGCAGTTTTCAGTATAAAACTTCTTATACAAAAACATGTATTTAATAAAAAAAACCATGGTTTTAAAGGTATTAATTATAAAAAGAATATTTATCATTCTGTTGATGCGAATTTTCAAAGCATTAAGAGCAGAAAAACAGAATACAAACGCTTGTATATCAAAACAAAGAGGAGAACGCATTGATTCCGGAAGTATTTTTCAAAAACCTAGAGGAACCACTTATGATTATATTAAAGCAAATATTAAAAAAAATCATCTTTTACTAAGTTTAAAATTGAGCTATTCGGGGTTTATATGAAAACTTGTTTGACAGACGACAAGGAGGAAAGCGAGTGTTTGATAAGCATTAAATCGTTTCAACCAAAGATGCAAGCCGCTCGGACTGAATGTGAGTTGCAAACGGGTTTCAAGAATAATGTTGATCTATTAAGAAAATGCAAGAGTTTCAAGAGAGAGATAGCGAATGGGCGCTAAAGAAAATAACTCACTATGAAATAAACATAAACGAATACAAGCCGCTTAGGGGAACGAAACACGTGCGCTTACCACCACTTATAGCAAGCAAGCATGCCTGTTTTAATGTTAAAAACGACGACGAATTCTGTTTTAAATGGAGCATAATTTCTGCGTTGTCTCCCACACAAAGCCATTCAGACAGGCCATCATCTTAACACATATCGGATATTACGCAAAGTGTTAACATTGGATTATGGTTTATTATTAAAGTTTAGCGATCTAGAGTTCCCACTGTAGGTGCACGATGTAGCATACTTTGAAAAATTAAACCCCTTAATTAGTGTAAACGTGTTTGGCTATGAACCCGAAAATTGGAAAATTGTGGGACCATATTATAACACAAAGAACGAGAAAAAATATCATATAATTTTATTATTGATACAAAACACCGTCGAAAACCAACACTATGTGTGGATAAAGAATATACTACTGTAGTTTTGCCTATTCTCATCCTAATTTTTATTGTTTAAGGCTGTATCATTATCAGAAGACACTTCACGACAATAAGCTTTTTATTTGCAATACATGCCTTCAACATTTTCATACCGAAAAAGCCCACTTACAACACAAAAACGAGTGTGGTAAAATTGTGACAACCATGCCGAAACTGGAAAAATCAACACTATATTATCAGAATTTTGAGCGTCAACTGGATGTACCGTTTGTCATTTATGCCGACTTTGAGTGTTTGCTTCAAGATGTGAACACCTGTTTTGCCGACCCAGAAACTTCCTCAACAGCAAAAGTTCAGGAGCACACACCATATTTTTATATTATTTTAAGTGTTCTTTTGATTCGTCATTAGATAGGTTAAGACAAAGGTCCAGAATCCTCCAATGCTTTGTAAAATCGCTTGTGAACGACGTAAGTCGGCTCTATTCAGACTATACATATAATGATGCCCAAACCTCTGTATACTTTAATAAACCAAGAAATGAAAATTCAAACAGAAACGGTTCTGTGTCATATATGTAAAAAGATTCTTGAAAACGAAAGAGTGATAGACCACTGCCACTTAACGGGAAAGTATAGGGGTCTAGCTTATAATAAATGTAATTTATTATTTAAGGTGCCCAAATTCTTTCCAATCTTTTTTCATAATTTTTCTGGATATGATTGTCATTTATTCGCAAAAGAACTTGGTATCACAGACGGAAGCCTGATAACAACGCGCGACTTTAAGGTCTTGAATGGTCTGCAGCAGGGAACAGTCAAAGCGCCGACATTGTTCTCGATCTTCATCAGCCCCCTCCTGAGCTCATTCGACTTCAATAAATCACCCAAGAGATGGTTGGTAGCTTTCGCTGACGACCTCATCGCCCACACGGCAGACAGGAAGGCCTCAGTGTTTCAGGAGAATCTTCAAGGGATTTTTAATGACATCCAGTTCTACACGAACAACTGGCGGATGAAGATCAACGCGCATAAGTGCGAAACAATTCTCTTCCGACGTACCCTGCAGCATGACAATCTAGACCTAAGGTATAGTTGGAGGGATTTCCACATCGTGGCGAACGAGGACGAGGAAAGCTCTGAGCCCGTTCCTCATAAAATGTGCGTGCGATACCTGGGTGTGTACCTGGCTCAGTACCTTTACCTCAACCAGCATGTGGCTATCATGCTGTTGCAAGCGCGAAAAGCTTTCATGTCTTTGCGACGGCTCTTCTGCTCCAAACACATTGATGCTGACGTCAAGTTGACGTGCTATAAGACTCTGGTCAGACCAATTCTGACATATGGATGTCCAATTTGGCTTAACCAGATTCCAAGCAATATGGAGAAGCTAAGAGTCTTCGTGGGGCGGATTCTTCGCGCTTGCATTGGAGTGTACAGGAAAGCTGAGACAGGTTACTTACACCGCGTCTCCAACCAGGAAATTTATGACATCGCTGAAGTACGGAGAGTCGACACAGTGGTCGTGAGATTAATCCGGAATCACATTGCAAAGTCCGCGTCCTTGCGCGAGAACCCCTGGGTTTGGCAGCCATACTTTCCAAACGACATGTATTTCGAGCATTGTCTCACCACGGGCTTCATTCCCCCCGAAGCGTTCGTGTATTTGGATGGGAATGGATACATTCTAGATTCACTTGGTTACCCGATTATATACCATGTATATAGGCGGGCAACCGACAAGAAGATTGAATACGTCGCGGGAATGGATACGAGCAGATTGAGAGAGCTGTGGCGCTATTCATTCGCGAGGTTTGACGTTGATCGAAATGACCGCGACCGTTATCGATATTGGTGGCTCGATGAGTGATATAAGAGTCCAACATGGTTCAGACCTTCAATGAGATGTACATATTTTTTTGGCTTAAATACACTCTGTTAGTCCTAAAGAAACATTATAAATAGAATTAAGTAGGTATATCTACATTGTGGGTCTATGTCTGCTGGCAGACATGGACTCACCCTTAGTCTTAAGGTTGAATTAGGTAAATGCGGGGGTGAATCTGCTGGCAGATACAACCTCGCATAGGTTAAGTTTGGTTAAGGTGTGACGACAAATTGTTTTTTTCCTGTTTTTCCAATTTAAATTTAATAATAATGCTGATAAGTTAGAAAATAAGCGATATTTGTTAAATGCATATTAATAAAGATTAACAAGCTTTGAGCGCCCTAGTGGCCATTTAGTTTTTAAGTTAGATGATAGTTCGTAGTGTAATATACTTAAATCAATATACAAAACCATGCGACTTCACCACCCTATGCACACGCCTAAGCTTATGCAATTCCTACGCTGTGAGTACCTACGTGAACTTAAATCAAGCTTCTCAATTAAATCAACTCATTCACAAAATTAGAAAATCATATCAAGCTTTTTAAATTGACTCGATCAAGTAAACAATCGTGCAATGACCCAATTGTATTCGCGTGCATCAATTTGATGCAATATTGACTACTCAGCAAATTTACAGCGTGGGAATGCAAGGCAATCAATTAACCAATAAGTAAATAGAATTAGAGTAGGGATAAGATAGGTAATGGAATTAGTATTTAAGACGAATAATGGAATGAATAAACACAGTTCTTTTGGAGACATAGCTAGCGTTATTACTGTCCCATTAGACTGCCTACTATTTTGGCAGTCAAGAACTTTTGCCTTCTTATCGGCAAATAAACGTAGAAATATCGGCAGCACGGACCATGGATAGTCCAGCGCCAATTTTGCGGCAACCATTGAGTTGCCTGTAGGTATCCATATATCCTTTTTCCCTCAGGCAATTAATTGATTCTAAACAATTAGAGCCAGCAAGCATCTGAAGCGGATTTCCCTTTTCGAGTATCAAAAGCGGAAGCGCTGCGCACTTGATGCCAGCGAAAGTGTGCCACCTCACGACATCAACGTAAATCCACCACATGGCGATCCTGCACGTCACGATCCTGCGAACTGAACAAAATAAAACATTGACATGATTTAGACGTATTACGGGCAGAAGAAGTTTCAAAGATTTGCCCGACTTGCCGATTCGAAAATACAAATATGAATTACGCACTCAAGTTACATAGACTTGGATAACACCAGTCCAAGTATCAACGCCACAATCGGACCTGAGGTTACAATTGATTATTCATTTTCATTTTTGGAATTATACGCCCAACATTGCTTCACAACAAGAAAGCGAAAGCGGAGTCGAGGATGTCTTCGCAATTGTCGGGGTCGAGGATTTCTCTGCAGCCAAACTTATTGCGCATCAGTCTGACGAGATCGAATTAATCCACAAACAAAACAGATAAAGAAAAACAAAAAACACAACATGGCAGAAAGAAAGTTCTTTTTTGTTTATATAATTCTACGATTATTATCATTATTAATTATTACTAAGCGTACATATTCGTTCTGTAATGTAAAATTGAAAAAGAAAAAGAAATACGATGAGAGAACAAAAAAAAATTAACTATAATGAATTCATAAATAACATACAAGAAATTTTAAATAACAAAAAAAAAATAAATAAATAAGAACTCAAAAAAAATTGCGAGAATGAAAATAGAACACATATTAAAAATGTTCCAAAAAGAAAGAGTATGTGTATATTGATTAAATGAATGATCATGTATGAAACGTATAGTAGTTGCATATTATACATTGCACAAAATAATAATAATAATAATATTAATAATATAATGATAACGATATATACTGAAAACAAAAAACACTAATATTTTTGATTCATCTTTAGAAAGTTTTTGTGAAGAAAGTAAGGCGTGCATCGAAAAGAAATGTGACGCTAAAAACAAAACTTGCAATATAATGTATTTTGACAACATTTTTTTTTTAAAAGAAGGATTGATTTGTAGCAACTTATTTATCAAATTAACACCATCAGACAGTCTTATAACAATACCATTAACATTCTTTTTTTTTGAAACCACGCATGAACCGCGATTTTGTAACTAAGAGTAACCCAAAACACATCTACTGTACTCTACTTCCATATAATATACAAAAAAGGTAATGTAAATACCAACGCCGACGCATTGTCGAGAATAGAACTAGATTCTGATATGCTCAAAACCATGATCTCTCCTATGAACGACGAAAATGAAAGCAAAAAACTAATGGCGATTACTAGAAGTAAATCTAAGAAACGAGTAATAAGAGAGATGACTAAAATCAACAACAAAAATAAAGGGAATGATAACCTTAATATGTTTAATTGTACATCATTATCAGCCATAACAGGGGTATTAAAATTGAAATTCAAGATGCTGCCCAGCAATAGTGAAAGAATTAATAAGACGCAAGAAAAGGACAGCAATTATAACAGAATAAATACGACGCGAAAAAGAGATAACATATATGAAAATGTTAGCATTACGCGAGAAAACAATAATATCATTGTGTACTGTAACGATAAAATGGCCGAGAAATCCGTTTCCGTCAACAAGTTACAGGTAACAACTAGTAACATCGTCAACTATGACACGAAATTAGTTTCGGTCATAAAGAAGTTATTAGGTTATTCACACAATAAAGGTATCAACGAGTTAGCTCTATCTACTGAAGATGATATATTCAAGTATGTTGAAAAAGATGAATTTAAAGAAATATTCAACGCGTCACAACAAGGAGCACATGAAAAATTAAAAATAATGCTGTATAAACCCCCCTCACAAGTTCATAGTGAAGAAAAGCAAAAAGAACTCATAAATGAGTATCACAATTCGCCACACGGAGGTCATGTAGGAGTACACAGAACATATCTAAAACTAAAACAAAGGTACTGCTGGAAAAATATGAATAAAATGGTAAAGGAATTCATAAACAAATGCGAAAAATGCAAAACGAATAAAATTATCAAACATACAAAAGAAAGAATGACGAAAACTGATACTCCGTCCACAAGCTTCGAAACAATCAGCGCAGACATCGTTGGTCCCTTGCGAATCTCGAATAATTACCGCTATATCCTTACAATACAATGTGAATTGACAAAATTTGTAACCGCGATACCTTTAGAAACTAAAGAAGCCGAAAGTGTAGCAAAAGCAATAGTAAATAATTTCATATTAACATTTGGACACTTCAAAACATTAAAGACAGATTTAGGAACCGAATTCACTAATAACCTATTGAAAGAAATATGTGCACTTCTAGACATCAAACAAATATTTTCGACTCCATACCATCACGAAACTCTAGGAGTTGTAGAAAGGAATCATCGCGTCCTAAATGAATATCTATTGTCATTTGCCAATGACAACAATTGGCACGAATGGATCCCATTCTACACTTTTTCTTACAATACAACACCACATATTGACACAAACTACACACCTTACGAACTAGTTTTTGGCAAACTCTCATACCTGCCTAATGACATTTTCGAGGGTACAGAAAAGCTATATGATCTAGATAACTATGCAAACGAGTTACGTCTTCGACTAAAATTTTCTTTAAATAAAGCCAAAGAGCTAATTGAAAAAACAAAAATCGCGAGAACCAGAAAAGACTGCTACAACAAACCACTTTTTGCTAATATAGGTGACCTAGTTCTCTTAAAAGTAGAAAACAAACGCAAACATCAAAAACCTTACACAGGCCCTTATCAGGTGTTAGAAAGAAAAGACGTCAACACATTAATTAATGTTGATAACAAACCAAAATGGGTTCATAATAACAGACTCAAAATGTATACAAAATAAAATTCAGGACAATAAATACATATTAAATATACTTCTTACAATCATACGTGTTATAATAAATAAATACATATTAAATATACTTCTTACAATCATACGTGTTATAATAAATTTTACACTACATTTATCTATATATTGTAATCAATTTTATATCATAAGCAATTGTATATTATACTCATTAATAATCAATCTAATAACTACAATAAGCTCTGTACAGTCATTAGAAATCCACAAAATCTGCGTATGCATATGGGACGTGATAGATATTCAGTCTGCAAATCTACTATGTATATTTTTAACTTAGGATAGGGGTGTAATATACTTAAATCAATATACAAAACCATGCGACTTCACCACCCTATGCACACGCCTAAGCTTATGCAATTCCTACGCTGTGAGTACCTACGGGAACTTAAATCAAGTTTCTCAATTAAATCAACTCATTCACAAAATTAGAAAATCATATCAAGCTTTTTAAATTGACTCGATCAAGTAAACAATCGTGCAATGACCCAATTGTATTCGCGTGCATCAATTTGATGCAATACTGACTACTCAGCAAATTTACAGCGTGGGAATGCAAGGCAATCAATGAACCAATAAGTAAATAGAATTAGAGTAGGGATAAGATAGGTAATGGAATTAGTATTTAAGACGAATAATGGAATGAATAAACACAGTTCTTTTGGAGACATAGCTAGCGTTATTACTGTCCCATTAGACTGCCTACTATTTTGGCAGTCAAGAACTTTTGCCTTCTTATCGGCTAATAAACGTAGAAATATCGGCAGCACGGACCATGGATAGTCCAGCGCCAATTTTGCGGCAACCATTGAGTTGCCTGTAGGTATCCATATATCCTTTTTCCCTCAGGCAATTAATTGATTCTAAACAATTAGAGCCAGCAAGCATCTGAAGCGGATTTCCCTTTTCGAGTATCAAAAGCGGAAGCGCTGCGCACTTGATGCCAGCGAAAGTGTGCCACCTCACGACATCAACGTAAATCCACCACAGTAGGCTTAAGAATTTTTTTTAATTGCGAAAATCAATATCAATAAAGCCATTTTTGAAACTGAAACTGAAACTGAACTTGGTAACTTGGGCGGTGATATAAAAATTGTACCCCAAAATAAGGAGTGATACATATCGGTATCCAAAAGAATTGTGATCAATAGCACCAAAACGATTGACTTACGATTTTTAGATTCTATTAGATTTATGCATAGTAGTTTAGATGAGCTGGTAACATATTTACCCGCGACAAACCTTGAGACAGTGCGCTCAATATATGGGGAAGAAAGCAAATTCAAGTTGCTAACAAGAAAGGGTGTATTCCCCTATGAGTATAAAAATTCGTGGAGCCGATTGGATGACACTTGTTTACCCCCACGCGTGAAATTTTCGAGCAAATGAAAAAATTAGGAGTGTAGTGAAAACAATTATAAACACGCGCAAAAAGTCTGGAAAGAGTTTAATTGTAAAACGCTTTGGGATTATTTAGAGTTGTATTTGAAAACAGATGCATTGCTTTTATCAGACATGTTTGAAAATTTTAGTAAAATTTGTAAAATGTTCGCATCGACACTCCGTAGCCAACAACAAATATATGGAAAGCTTTGTTGAAACCAATCCATCAAAATACGTAGTATATTTGGATGCCAATAACTTATACGGGTGGGCAATGTTTCAACCCCTTCCACATTCTTCATT
This sequence comes from Oxycera nigricornis, assembly GCA_963942545.1. Lineage (NCBI taxonomy): Eukaryota > Metazoa > Arthropoda > Insecta > Diptera > Stratiomyidae > Oxycera > Oxycera nigricornis. The sequence continues at coordinate 62,704,111 of OZ012660.1, read as the reverse complement.
CGAATGGATTCCAAATGTTAATGATATTGATATTATCAATATTCCGCAGGATTCTAAAATTGGATACATATTAGAGGTTGATTTAGAGTATTCCGAATTAAAACACAATGATCACAACGATCTACCCTTTTGTGCAGAAAATAAAACAACAAGCTTATTACAGACTTAACAAATAAATCCAAATATATTATTCCCTATCGGAATCTGCAACAATGCGTAGAAAATGGACTAAGACTTATCGGTGTTCATAGAATTTTACGATTTAAACAGTCTTGTTGGTTAAAGAACTATATCGATTTGAATAATTATCATCGCACAAAAAGCAAAAATTCGTTTGAAAAGAATTTCTTTAAATTGTTGAGCAACGCGGTATATGGGAAAACGATGGAGAACGTGGAAAAAAGAAAAGACGTGAACATTGTTACAAAATGGGAAAGTCGGGGCAGACACCTTAGCGCCCGCGCTCTTATCGCAAAACCCAACTTTCATAGTATAGCCATATTTTCAAACAACATGGCTGCAATTCAGATGAATCGAGTGAATGTGTGCTATGATAAACCAATTTATTTGGGGTTTACCGTTCTTGATAGTTCCAAGCTAAAGATGCACGATTTTCACTATAGTTATATGAAACCAAAATATCGGGAAAATGTTCTTCTAAATTATATGGACACAGATTCATTCATTTATACAATTAAAATAGAAAATTTTTATAGAGACATTTTACGATATGGACAACCACTTTGTTAATTCAGAATTTTCTAAAGATAATCCCTATCATATTCCATTGAAAAATTGTAAAATTTTAGGTTTAATGAAAGACGAAACGCACGGAAAAATAATAAACGACTTTATAGGACTAAGAGCAAAAATGTATTCATTAAGTATTGATAGTGAAAAAACAATAAAAAGGCAAAAGGCGTTGAAAAAACTACAATGGATAGATTGAGTATAGATAGTTATAGAGAGGGTTTGTATAGGAATAAAATTTATAGAGGAAATATGTATGTATTTAGATCAAAACTTCAAGATATACGGAATGTATCAATAAGATAGCTTTAAGCAACTTAGACGATAAGAGACTAATTAGGGAGGATAAAGTTAGCACGTATGCTTGGGTACATTGTGAAATTTGATATGAAAATAATAAAAGCATTGTATTTTATAAAAAGAAAAATTTTTTTTTCTCGCAAAAACACGAAAACAACAAACCGTCCGTTCTTTTAGTAGAAGAAAATATTGGATGTGTAAAATCCGCACTTCTAAATCATTTCAGCAAATTTGATGATGTATGCTTGATGTATTAACCACTTAAAAATGCCAAAATGTGGGGGATACAAATTATTGGTGCGTTGCATCATATACTCATATTAAACCTAAACGTTTATATGAAACTTTTTAGGATTTGTTTTACAAGGATTCAGAACGATGGGTAATACCTACACATAATTATATTACTTTAACTATGTTTGAAATGCATATGCAATCAACAGACAAGAAGTTTAAACTAATAGAGCGCTCTTTGTACAGCTCAAGGTGCGGTACCGATTTGTGACTCCAAATTTTTTTTGTTTTATAGATATTGCTTCATAGAATGTCTATATGAAACTGGACGAATAGACGACGAAATGCGATGCGTTCTATTAGAATCCCATAACCTGATGGAGCAAAACTTTAAAATCCGATCCGCCGATCTTATTGGTGAGCTATAATGGAGATATTTTTAAAATACACCAAAAAAGCGTCTTTATAGATTATATTCAATCATCTCCGGAGATAGCATATGAGCGAATAAAAAAACGAGCTCGCGCCGAAGAAGAATTTTTGTCAATGGAGTATTTACAAAGCCTACACAAACACCACGAGAACTGGTTAATCGAAAATGAGCCCCAAACAAACAGCATACCCGTTGTTGTGGATGGAAATCAGAATGCAGAACAAATGCTGCAGCTACTCTAAGAAACACGAATCGTAACTTACAATCGCACAAAATAATAAATCCATACTTTTATAGATTTCAAAAAATATACTTTATTATCCTTTTCCCCACACAACACACTTTTTCTTATTTTAACTGATCAATTTCTACATTAATTTCCTAACTTCGCTAGTCAACGGATTGTATTCTACAATTCTATCGTGGACTAATAGACAAAAGGCCGTTGTCTTAGGTGGTGATGTTCTAAATTCTATCTTTACATCAACAGGACCAATTTTCAAGGCTTCAACAAACAAGCAATCAATAACAACTATGAGAGCTAAATTTTTAAATTTTTCACAATCTAATAGCGGAGGAGAATCTCGATTATAGCATGATCGTTCGAATTTGGTGTACATGTCATACAATAGGGCGTATCGGTTGCGATTGAATTTCAGATTAAGATCCTCGTATGGGTAGGTTTCAGAGTTCAAGTGTGCCTTGATTTCTGTTAAATTGCAATGATATAGTTGTAGTTGCATCTTTTTCCTTTAAATAATTTTTTTTCTGATTTTAATGCGAAAATTATAATTAAAAATAGATGAAGACCACGCGTATACCAGCTTGTTTCAAATTAGCAACCAACTTGTTACCAGCTTGTAACCAACATGCAACCAACCTGCAACCAATTCGTTACCAACTTTCAGCTCAGTTTTCTACCAATGTGTTTCTCGGTAATGAAAGCACACAAAGCGTGCATTATTGTTTTATGCTTTAATGAATATATCGAACTCCCGTCTGTAGCGCGCCACACTAATTGAACAATCTTTATTAATAACCAAAAACCCATATTTTTTCATCCAGCAATCAGCAGCCATGTTTCTAAATTTATCAAACG
>OZ012660.1:62612660-62701095 GCA_963942545.1 Oxycera nigricornis | reverse complement strand
CATATCATTCAACAAGACTGTTTAAATCGTAAAATTCTATGAACACCGATAAGTCTTAGTCCATTTTCTACGCATTGTTGCAGATTCCGATAGGGAATAATATATTTGGATTTATTTGTTAAGTCTGTAATAAGCTTGTTGTTTTATTTTCTGCACAAAAGGGTAGATCGTTGTGATCATTGTGTTTTAATTCGGAATACTCTAAATCAACCTCTAATATGTATCCAATTTTAGAATCCTGCGGAATATTGATAATATCAATATCATTAACATTTGGATTCCTTTCGAATGAAGAATGTGGAAGGGGTTGAAACATTGCCCACCCGTATAAGTTATTGGCATCCAAATATACTATGTATTTTGACGAATTGGTTTCAACAAAGCTATCCATATATTTGTTGTTGGCTACGGAGTGTCGATGCGAACATTTTACAAATTTTACTAAAATTTTCAAACATGTCTGATAAAAGCAATGCATCTGTTTTCAAATACAACTCTAAATAATCCCAAAGTAATTTACAATTAAACTCTTTCCAGACTTTTTGCGCGTGTTTATAATTGTTTTCACTACACTCACAATTTTTTAATTTGCTCGAAAATTTTACGCGTGGGGGTAAACAAGTGTCATCCAATCGGCTCCACGAATTTTTATACTCATAGGGGAATACACCCTTTCTTGTTAGCAACTTGAATTTGCTTTCTTCCCCATACATTGAGCGCACTGTCTCAAGGTTTGTCGCGGGTAAATATGTTACCAGCTCATCTAAACTACTATGCATAAATCTAATAGAATCTAAAAATCGTAAGTCAATCGCTTTGGTGCTATTGATCACAATTCTTTTGGATACCGATATGTATCGCTCCTTATTTTGCGGTACAATTTTTTATATCACCGCCCAAATTACCAACTTCTTTTGCGATTAAATGACAATCATATCCAGAAAAATTATGAAAAAAGATTGGAAAGAATTTGGGCACCTTAAATAATAAATTACATTTATTATAAGCTAGACCCCTATACTTTCCCGTTAAGTGGCAGTGGTCTATCACTCTTTCGTTTTCAAGAATCTTTTTACATATATGACACAGAACCGTTTCTGTTTGAATTTTCATTTCTTGGTTTATTAAAGTATACAGAGGTTTGGGCATCATTATATGTATAGTCTGAATAGAGCCGACTTACGTCGTTCACAAGCGATTTTACAAAGCATTGGAGGATTCTGGACCTTTGTACGCTCTTAACCGATCTAATGACGAATCAAAAGAACACTTAAAATAATATAAAAATGCATATGGTGTGTGCTCCTGAACTTTTGCTGTTGAGGAAGTTTCTGGGTCGGCAAAACAGGTGTTCACAGCTTGAAGCAAACACTCATAGTCGGCATAAATGACAAACGGTACATCCAGTTGACGCTCAAAATTCTGATAATATAGTGTTGATTTTTCCAGTTTCGGCATGGTTGTCACAATTTTACCACACTCGTTTTTGTGTTGTAAGTGGGCTTTTTCGGTATGAAAATGTTGAAGGCATGTATTGCAAATAAAAAGCTTATCGTCGTGGAGTGTCTTCTGATAATGATACAGCCTTAAACAATAAAAATTAGGATGAGAATAGACAAAACTACAGTGGTATATTCTCTTTATCCACACATAGTGTTGGTTTTCGACGGTGTTTTGTATCAATAATAAAATTATATGATATTTTTTCTCGTTCTTTGTGTTATAATATGGTCCCACAATTTTCCAATTTTCGGGTTCATAGCCACACGTTTCGTCGTCGTTTTTAACATTAAAACAGGCATGCTTGCTTGCTATAAGTGGTGGTAAGCGCACGGGTTTCGTTCCCCTAAGCGGCTTGTATTCGTTTATGTTTATTTCATAGTGAGTTATTTTCTTTAGCGCCCATCCGCTATCTCTCTCTTGAAACTCTTGCATTTTCTTAATAGATCAACATTATTCTTGAAACCCGTTTGCAACTCACATTCAGTCCGAGCGGCTTGCATCTTTGGTTGAAACGATTTAATGCTTATCAAACACTCGCTTTCCTCCTTGTCGTCTGTCAAACAAGTTTTCATATAAACCCCGAATAGCTCAATTTTAAACTTAGTAAAAGATGATTTTTTTTAATATTTGCTTTAATATAATCATAAGTGGTTCCTCTAGGTTTTTGAAAAATACTTCCGGAATCAATGCGTTCTCCTCTTTGTTTTGATATACAAGCGTTTGTATTCTGTTTTTCTGCTCTTAATGCTTTGAAAATTCGCATCAACAGAATGATAAATATTCTTTTTATAATTAATACCTTTAAAACCATGGTTTTTTTATTAAATACATGTTTTTGTATAAGAAGTTTTATACTGAAAACTGCTTTTTCTTGCGCGGCCCGAAGTTACCGTGCGTATGTTGCATCCAAGTTATTCTATTTCAGTGTTATGTCGATAATTATAATATAAAAAATAAATGGGGTTGAATCATTATTGTTATTTTGTCTTATTGGAACGAAATTAAAAAAATCCAGAATCATGGTCAAAATTACATTCCTCTGATGTAGTACTAATGTCATCAGTGTCGTCTGTACCGTTGTCTTTATTTATTTTTATACGTTTCCGTGGTTGTTTGGGTTTATTATGCAAAGAGTGGATATCCTCCGATCCGATATCGTGTATATCTTACACGATACATAGGGCGATATGTGTTTTCTACGCCGAAGAATTTGCAAGCGTATAAGCTCGCGTATATCCACTAATTTGATTTTTCGGCAATTGTCGCCGCATGCGGTCAAACGCGTGTTCGAAAATCACAAAAATTCTAATGAATTCTTATCGGCTTCACAGCTTTCGGACAGGAAACACAAAAAAAAATACCTTTGGAACTCTGTTGTCTATTTCACATCCAACATTTCGTCATAGCGTAACACGATTTCAAAAAACCACAAACTTTTAAAATAGAAACGAATACCTTTTATCAACGTTATTTCGTTTGATTTCTTTAAAACGCGAAACGAATTCGAATAAAAAACCACAAACTTGCTAAATAGAAACGAATGACTCTTATCAACGGTACTTCGTCTAAAAACCACAATATTCATAACTTACCTCCAACTATGAATTGTCTGTAATTCGCTCGTTGGAACTTTTCTTGACTGCGAAATTGAACGCCACAAACAATTTTAGTGGGTCCGAATAAGTGCTCTTGTCTTGCCGTGAAATTAACAGGGACAGTGTGAAGTGGGATCGCGGGCGCGGAATTGGATCGTGCGTGTGGCAACACCGGTGTGTGTGAGATCGTATGTGTGAGAGAGAGTGATAGAACGGGGCAGAGGGGGTTAATGCCGTCGACGGCTGGGCATCCCCGTGATTGCGGTTGAGGACTTAATCGGTTGGGGGTCAATGGGCTTGCGGTTTTATGGGCGTGGAAATCCCACGCTTGCGGTTATATGAGTGTCAACGACCTTTTGACAGTTTTCTTCCGTGACGTCATTGTTTTGGGGTGATGACGTCTTCGGACTTTGACAGTTCACTTCCAGTGCAGAACGCCCATATTACCACTACTAAAACCAACCTCCAAAGGATGGAAACCAAAAAGCTAAGGATAGCTGCAGATTACAACATTATCACTAAAGAGCTAGTCAACAAAATAAACACCGCGGATTTGGTGTACACTAGACACCAACTTTGGTAATAAGCTAGGAAACGCAAAAGGTCCTTTCGAAAAACGAGAAAGATGTGGCGTCTACCCGATGAACTGCAACGACTGCAACAAGAAGTACATTGGACAAACGAGAAGATCTCTAGCTATCATATCATATAGCATACAAGCGAATCAATCAAGGCACAAAGGAACACCACAGCAGGAAAAACAGCAGAAGTCCGAACAAAAGTCGCTGAGCACATGGTAAAAGAAAGCTAAAACTTCAGCATGGAGAATACAAAAATAAAAAGCATCATAAACAGCAGACAATGGAGTAGTGTAGAGGAAAGCATCGTCATCGACAAAAACTCAAAAACGCAGCTTCTAAAAGCAGACCAAGGCAACGGACATTCATGGTTTTTCAAATACCTGGACCACAAAAGGAAACACGAATGAGCATCGTAATAAATAAATAATAAAAGAGTGATATAGTTAAGATTTGGATAAGATCAAATTAGTAATTAATTAGACCCTAAGTATATATGTATAAAAATGAATAGAATATGCATGGAAAACTTCAGTCGTGTGGAAAACACTGACGAAGGCTGCAAGTAGCAACCGGAATACGTATTTGAGAAAATACAAAATATTTTGGTAAAAAAAAACACGATTTTTTCAATAATCTCACATTGGGATCAAAAGTCAACCTTGCTCATAAAACCCTTGGACCCAGAATTCAATCTTACCCTTACATTTTAAACCAAATTGTACCTTCGGAAAAGACTCTATTCCAGGAAAAAGCAAATCCATTGTCAAATTACCCGAAGATATCGAAAATGGAAAAATTTATATAAAACTAACGCATATAACCCCTAATATAATTATTTAAGAAGGAATTTACGTGGCTGAAAATTGGTTTCCATTCATTGAGTTGAATAATCAATCACACTCAGATGAAACACTTTTTGTCGAGCAACCTTTCAAAGTTTATGAATTTATGGGCCTCTACGGGTTCAAAACGCGATTGGTTTTATTAAAAATTTATTAACAAAATTACAGAATAAAAGATTTCCGCGGGTGGCGATGTCGTTGGGGTAAACTCTCCTGGCGAGAGTCCGAAAGCGATTGGGAAGATTGGAACGTTGGCGGCATGCATCCGTCTTCCATCAGCACTTGCCAAAGTGCTGATTAAGCACAAGTGCATGACGTTCCGATGGAGCAGCATGTCGTTCCCAGGATTTATGACAGCCATGCGTATTGAATTACGTGCATGGCTATCGCGGCGGAAGACGTGCTATGCTCCCACGACCATAGTGCTGATGAAGCACATGTGCGCTCGCGTCTGGGTCGAGTATATCTTCCAGCGATTACGATAACCAAGCGTTTCGGGTTACGTGCATGGCTATCGCGCTGGAAGGTATGCAACGTCCGCACATGTTGCAGACGCAGCGATCTCCACGCGTCCGAATTGCCGCTTCGATCAGCGGATGGTGGCCGGCGATAATTTAGCGAAGTGTTGCCGCCACAGTGTAGTATGGTCATAAACCATAGGTAAATGAACGTACTACACTTAGTAGCATGTACACAAACCATGCATTGGGCTAAAGCTTATAACACGTACACGAACCGATCTATTCATTACACTGCCAGATTTAGCTAATGGTTATCAATGAAATGAATATGATCCTACTATGGATATGAATCATGAATATTAGTAACGATAAATTCTAGAGTAATGCCCTCGACAAGTAATATGAGTTCTAATTAGGGCAATTGTATTCATGAGAAACCATATGATAAGTGTTGGATTGTTTATATTAAAATGTAAAGTAAGGGAATTTCAATTAAGTATTGGAAATTTATGTTATAGATTTTAGAGTAGGGAGTAAGTTTAAATTGTATAAAAGAAGAAGAATTAGAAAAATAAAGACAGCCTTTGTAGACCTCGCAAGAAGTGTGTAGATTAATTAATACCTGCCTGGTTATCGGCAGCCTCACCCTTGCGATACTTTGCCTATCATCGGCAAAAATAAAACCCTTGCCTCACAGTGGCAAAGTGTTGCTTTTTACAGTAGCAACCTACAACTTAGCACATATCGGCTGCACGAGCATTGCTCAGCGCCAAACATGATGCAATCCAAAGATTGCTCGTAGGTTCCAATTATTCCTCCTCCTTCCCAGAACTAAATTCTGTATTTCTGCAGGAAGAAATTCATCATCTCTATAGATGAGTACAGAAAGCGGAACCCTCACCTGCACGGAGCTGGTATAGCACCAATTCACCACATGGCGATCCTGCGACCCACGAACCTGCAACCCACGATCCTGCTAATCACGGACCAATTACAACGACAGCGACAGAGATCGAAGACGGAGAAATTACTACAGAGGATGAATTTCTACGAGTATTCGAAAAATGCGTAATCCTCACAGAAGAATTTGCGACAAAGAAAAGACGAAACGAATCTAATCAACAGACACCAATGTATACGCCATCGCCAAATCCTGGCCCACGTCCGAGAAGACTTGAAGAATTTTGCCGGAAAAAGCATCAGAAGGAGCCACTCATCCCAAAAGTACTACGTAGAAAACGTGGAGGACAAGCATTCAAATTGCGACGCGACAAGGCAATTCTTCATCGCATGATCCACATCTCATCAGGAGAGCTACGCAAAACATTTAAAACTAGACTAGATAGCCTTAGAAAAAAATAAAAATTGTTGAAATTAGTTTCTATCATTAAAAGGAATATAAAATTGTATCTTTTAAACATTCTTTTAATAAATTAAGCAATAATGGGCAATAACTGCAGGAACAATGCGAATATTTTCGAGGATTATAAACAAACAATCAGTACTTCTGCTATTTTTTTCATCATATTTATTGTTGTATACATCTATAACAACAAACAAAAGAAGTATGCGAGAAAAATTGTTGACAGAAATATTGTGTTAGGACGAAACAATGTTTAAAAAACAAAAAACAAATATGTATATGTAATATAAAACGAAGGTATAATTCTCTTTCCAAATGTCGACAGATAGAACAAAAGAAATTATAACTGAAATACAAACTAATTTAACAAATTTGAAAAAAAACGAAAACTTATACGGTAAAAACTCTAAAAGACAAATTAGAAAATACAATTAATGTAGAAAACGAATGTATAGGACTTTTCAACAACCTTAAAGAAGGTGAAGAACTAGAATTAAAAACAATCTTTTCATCTACCTGTAACAACTTAATTACAGAACTAATACATCGGCTAAAAGCTGCAAATATCTTAGTAAAAATAGAAGATTACGTAATCTACACAGAAATGGCGGAATTCAATATTGAGACAGCAATGAAAATTGTACCCACTTTCGACGGGAAATTTTCAGAGTTAGACACATTCTTGACAATAATAAAATTATTAGAAAATAAATTAACATCCGAAGGTAAAAGAGAATTGCTGAATCTAGTTATACATATTAAACTGAGTCCCAATGTAAGAACGCGCCTGAACACAACGTCTATTGGTAGTATAAACTCTTTAGAAACTGAGTTACGACTCAAATATAAAAACAATAAAACAATACCTCAGATCCATACACAACTTGCTAATATCACCCAAAATCGTATGCCCATTGCGACGTACAAAGACAAAATTTTGAACTTGGTAAATGACTTAAACCAATTACAAATCAGCGAGTTAGGTACTAGCACTAACGACATTGCTAAGCAAGCAATCAAAACCATCAACGATACCTATGCACTTACTGTCTTTAAAAACGGTTTAAATGACCAAATTAGAAACACCATGTTCGCAGCACGACCACAAAATTTCAGCGAAGCTATTACATTAGCAACTGAAATCGAAAATAATGAATTACAGCAAAGTAATATTCTGCATATAAAAAGAGATAACAAACATAACAATTTTCATGGTAGGAGACAATATAGTCAGAATAAGTCTAACAGTAACTACAATGATAAACGTTATCAACCGCGTAAAAACTTTAACTATAGTCAACCTAGACATAATATACAGAATAACATTAGATATCGTAACAACAACTACAATAGAGATCAAATTAAGTTCAATAATCGTAGAGGTAATAACAATTTTAACAGACAAAACTTTAGAAGAATAAGAATAGTAGAAAACCAGGGAAACGCGATAGATTCCCGAGAGGAACTCGGCAACCTCCCGGAAGAAACAAAGTAAATAATGCCAACAATAATACCAATTACAAAATAAATAGTAAAATATATAGGATAACGGGTATAAGCACGAATTACATTAGGATTTTTAATGAAAACGAAAAGAGATGGCTACAGCTACTGGTAGATACGGGTGCTGACATCTCTATATATAAAATCAATAATCAAACAACACAATTCAATATTGAAACTCACAATAAATGCAAACTCACTGGTATCACGAATGAAACCACAATGTCTTTAGGAACTATAAAATTGTATTTTAACATTCAGGATACAATCATATCCAATACATTTCATACGGTAGACGAGAATTTTCCAATCGAAACTGATGGCATTATAGGACGTGATATGCTAATAAAATTCATGTGTAAAATCGACTACGAAACATATACCATATCCTTCAATACTCAAGATAAATATATAGTGTTACCCATGTATACCAGAAGAGTTAACATGGCAAATATTAAGATTCCCGCAAGAACAGAAATGATAATACCTATAGACGTAGACAGAAATGAAGACAGTGTAATTTTAAACAAAGAGATTGAAAAAGGGTTATATTTGAGTAACTGTATAATTCCAGCAAAAGGTACATGTCATGTGAAAATACTTAATACAAATGATCATGACATAACTCTGAGAAACTTTCAAACAGAGGTAGAACCATTACAAAATTATAATATATTAAAATCCAATCAGAAATTTGACAGAAAACGCCTAGCGAAATTAGTTCAAGTTATGAATACAGACAGTCTCGACAGTCAGGCAAACAAAAGCCTATTAGAAATTATTGAGGAGTACCAAGACGTATTCCATCTTGAAGGTGAACACCTCACAAAGAATAACTTCTATAAACAAAAACTCAAAACTTGCGACGAAAGCCCAGTCTATATTAAAAACTATAGATTACCACACACACAAAATGATGAAATAATTAGGCAAGTACGGGAACTAGAAGATAATGATATTATCGAACAATCCACAAGTCCATACAACTCACCCTTGCTAGTAGTGCCTAAGAAGAGCTCAGATGATAAAAAGAAGTGGAGATTAGTCGTTGATTTCAGAAAGCTAAACGACAAACTGGTGAACGATAAGTTTCCATTGACAAGATTGGAAGATGTCCTAGACAAGCTAGGTAGGGCAAAGTATTTTTCAACCTTGGACATGACTAGTTCGTTTCACCAGATCGAACTAGAAAAGGAATCAAGACCTTTAACTGCTTTCTCAACTAACGATGGACATTATCATTTCAAAAGATTACCTTTTGGATTGAAAATATCATCGAATAGCTTTCAAAGGATGCTTACCATTGCACTAACTGGTTTAAGCGATTCAGCATTCCTATATGTGGATGATATCATGGTTTTCGGATGCAGCATTAAACATCATAATGAGAATTTAAAAAAAGTTTTGCAGAGACTTCGTAAATACAATTTGAAACTAAATCCGAACAAATGTAAATTTTTAAAATCCGAAGTAGTCTATTTAGGACATTTAATTACAGCAGATGGTATAAGAACCGACCCTGCTAAACATGAAGTTATCAAAAATTATCCCATCCCGAAGACCGCGGATGAAGTGCGAAGATTCGTAGCTTTCTGCAACTACTATCGTCGATTCATACCAAACTTTGCGGAAACAGCAAAAAGTTTGAACTCCCTTTTAAAGAAGAAAACACCATTTATCTGGGAAGAAGAGCAGCAAAAAGCATACGATCTCTTAAAACGTAAATTGATTTCACCTCCAATTTTACAATATCCTGATTTTGATAAACCTTTCATTTTAACCACAGACGCATCAAATTTCGCATTAGGAGCTATATTGTCTCAAGGAGAAATTGGTGAAGATTTACCAATCTCGTACGCGAGTAAATCCTTAAATAAGCACGAATTAAATAAACCTATTATAGAAAAGGAACTGTTAGCGATACACTGGGGAATTAACTTTTTCAGACCATATTCATATGGACGAAAGTTTACAGTTGTGTCTGATCACAGACCTTTAGTATCTTTGTTCACTCACAAAAACCCATCTTCGAAACTAACCAGGATACGTCTAGACCTGTCTGATTACGACTTTGAAATTATATATAAAAAGGGGAATATAAACACGAATGCGGATGCACTATCAAGAATACAAATTAACTCTGATATACTTAAATCAATGATACCTCCGACAAATGATAATAATGTTAGCAAAAAGCTACTGGCGATTACGAGAAGTAAAACAAAAAAGGGGACTAATAATTCAGAAATCTGCAACAAAAGTGATAACAAAAACGAAGAGATTGATCACCTCCATGCGTTTGAATGCACTTCACTGTCAGATATTAAAGGAGCTCTAAAATTGAAATTTAATAATTTGCGCAGCAGAGGAATTAAAAATGATGATATACACATAGCTATGGAGAAAGATAATATTATAGTGCGCTACAGTGATAAAGATGACAAGAAATCCGTTTCAGTCAACGATAAGCTGATAGTTCGTGAAAACAGTAATGATAATTCATACACGAAATTAGTTTCTGTTATGAAGAAATTGCTAACCTATTCACAGAACAATAGCATAAAGGCACTAGCACTCGCGAGAAATGATGATATATTTAGGTACGTACCGAAAGACGAATTCAAGAAGCTATTTAATGCGTTGCAACGGGAAGAGAAAGATAAATTGAAAATACTAATATATAAACCACCCTTACGAATTCTAAACGTCGATAAACAAAAAGAATTAATTTATGAATATCACAATTCACCACACGGAGGACATACAGGAGTACATAAAACTTTATTAAAACTAAAACAGAGATATTGTTGGAAGGATATGAACAAAATGGTAAAGAAGCACGTAAGCCAATGCGAAATATGTAAAAAGAATAAAATAACCAAACACACAAAGGAAAATATGATTAAAACCGAGACACCGGCTACCAGTTTTGAAATTGTGAGCGCAGACATTGTTGGACCACTAAGATTTGCAAATAATTACCGATACATTCTCACTATTCAGTGTGAGTTGACAAGATATGTGACTGCTATACCCATAGAAAGTAAGGATGCTACTAGTGTAGCGAAAGCATTTGTAAATAACTTCATTCTTTTATATGGTCATTTTAAAATTCTCAAGACGGATTTAGGAACCGAATTCACGAACAGTTTAATGAAGGAAATATGTGATTTGCTACAAATTAAGCAGATATTTTCAACCCCATACCATCATGAGACTTTAGGAGTAGTAGAACGAAATCACCGTGTACTAAACGAATATCTACTGTGTTTTGTTGATAACAATAATTGGGACGAATGGTTACCTTTTTATACATTCTCCTATAATACAACACCACATGTAGACACAAATTACACTCCTTATGAATTAGTTTTCGGCAAACTCTCATATTTACCTAACGATATTTTGAAAGATTCTGAAAAAATTTACAACTTAGAAAATTACGCAAACGAATTGAAACTTAGACTCAAAATGTCTTTAACAAAAGCTAAAGAATTAATTGAGAAAACAAAAATCGCAAGGATTAACAAACAATCTTACAACAATCCGCTAAATGCTAGAATAGGTGACCTGGTATTAGTCAAATCAGAAAATAGAAGAAAAAATGAAAAACCATACAAAGGCCCATATAGAGTATTAGAGTCCAAAGGTGAAAATACGTTAATCGAAATTGAAAATAAAAATAAATGGATACACAATAATAGGCTGAAGATTTATGAAAAGAAACAATTAAAGTAGTAAAAGATATAAAACTAATATAAATTGAAGAGCTATAAAAAAGTAGTAATTGTTATATAATCTTGTAATAATATAGAACATAGTATTAGTTAATAATTAAAGTAATCATAAGATCGCTATAATCAAAAAAAATAATAATAATAATATACAGTAATTGTAATACACAAATCCAAACACTTACCAAATAGATTCAAATTTCATTCCAAATTTAGATTCGAATTTGTTCCAAAACTCTCATATCCTAAAACGATGGGGGTGTAGTATGGTCATAAACCATAGGTAAATGAACGTACTACATTTAGTAGCATGTACACAAACCATGCATTGGGCTAAAGCTTATAACACGTACACGAACCGATCTATTCATTACACTGCCAGATTTAGCTAATGGTTATCAATGAAATGAATATGATCCTACTATGGATATGAATCATGAATATTAGTAACGATAAATTCTAGAGTAATGCCCTCGACAAGTAATATGAGTTCTAATTAGGGCAATTGTATTCATGAGAAACCATATGATAAGTGTTGGATTGTTTATATTAATATGTAAAGTAAGGGAATTTCAATTAAGTATTGGAAATTTATGTTATAGATTTTAGAGTAGGGAGTAAGTTTAAATTGTATAAAAGAAGAAGAATTAGAAAAATAAAGACAGTCTTTTGAGACCTCGCAAGAAGTGTGTAGATTAATTAATACCTGCCGGGTTATCGGCAGCCTCACCCTTGCGATACTTTGCCTATCATCGGCAAAAATAAAACCCTTGCCTCACAGTGGCAAAGTGTTGCTTTTTACAGTAGCAACCTACAACTTAGCACATATCGGCTGCACGAGCATTGCTCAGCGCCAAACATGATGCAATCCAAAGATTGCTCGTAGGTTCCAATTATTCCTCCTCCTTCCCAGAACTAAATTCTGTATTTCTGCAGGAAGAAATTCATCATCTCTATAGATGAGTACAGAAAGCGGAACCCTCACCTGCACGGAGCTGGTATAGCACCAATCCACCACAACAGTACTCCCCGCGCAGTGGCTTGACCACGATGTTAAAGCTGGAAGCGTACGGGTGATTGAATTCTGCGTCCTGTGCGGTTGGTTGTTCGTGTTACCATGGAATCGCTGCTGTGAGTCCTCGATGGAGCAACGAATTCCGGCGTGCGGAACGCGGGTTTCAGCCTGTCGATGGAAATGGTGCTCGGGCGTCCGTTCATGTCCACCTTGAAGAACGGAAACGGACCATCGTAGGGCGACGTCAGCGATGGTTTCACCTTGTCGTTTCGTACAAAGACATGGGTGCTGGTACCTAAGTCCTTGTGTACGAACGTTGATGTGGTTTTATGATGCGCTGTGTCTCGAGGTCGCAATTTTGGCATGCGTTACCTGAGATCGCGCAGGAAGTCGCTGTCGTTGGTGCCTGGCTGCGATGAGGCAAAGAACTCTCCAGGGAGCCGCAAGGTGGTTCCGTATACCATGTCGGCGTGCGTGAATTTGATGTCTTCCTTCAGTGCGGTGCGTAGGCCTAGCACCACGAGGGGAAGTGCTTTCGTCCACTCCAGCGTTTCATGGCAACGAATGGTGGCTTTGACTGTTCGGTGCCATCTCTCGATGATTCCGTTGGCGGCAGGATGGTATGGGGTTGTCCTCAAGTGGTTAATCCCCAGAACTCGGGTTAGTTCAGCAAAGATCTGGCTCTCGAACTGGCGTCCCAGATCGGTAGTGATCCTTGCTGGCACTCCAAAGCGGCTAATCCATGCATTGACTAGTGCTTCGGCGACCGATGTTGCGGTGATGTTCTGGAGCGGGAATGCTTCGGGCCAACGGGTGAAGCGGTCGATAATAGTCAGGCAGTATCGGTAACCCTCACTTGGCAATAATGGTCCAATGAGGTCCACGTTGATATGCTCAAACCTGGCATCTGGAAGAGCATAGCGTTGAAGGTTTGATTTGATGTGTCGCCCGGCCTTCTTTCGTTGGCAGGCCATGCAACTTCTGACAAAGTTGTTGATGTCCACGTTCATGGCTGGCTAGAAGTAGCGGTCGGTGATGAGTCTCCTCGTCGCGCGGATGCCTGGATGTGATAGGCCATGCATCATGCTCATAATCGTAGACCTGAACTGTTGCGGTGCGTATGGTCGTATCTTCTTGTTCGTGACGACGCAGTGTAGCTGTCTGTTACAGTCGGCCAACTCTTGCTTCTTCCATTCCAGCTTCTGGGTTGGTTGTTCAATAAAGGTTTGGAGCTCGAGATCGTCTTATTGAGCTGCAGCGAGAGAAAATAAGTCGAGTGTGCTGACAGTACTTACTCGAGACAAGTAATCCGCGATGATGTTATCTCTGCTTGGGATATGGCGGATGTCAACCGTAAACGGCGATATAAAGCCCAGTTGACGTTGTTGTCTCGGCGACGCTTTCTTCGGCCGCTGGTGGAATGCGAACTGGAGTGGCTTATGGTCCGAGAACACTGTGAACACTCTGCCTTCAAGCATGTAGCGGAAGTGTTTAATGGCTTCGTGGATTGCCAACAGTTCTCGGTCGTACGTGCTGTAACGTCGCTGGGTGTCAGTAAGGCTGCGCGAAAAGAATCCGAGGGGTGATGTTCCGGTTTTCGTGGTCTGGTGCAGGACGGCTCCGAATCCATCGTCTGAGGCGTCCACGGATAGGGACCACGTTGCTGATGGATCAGGGTGTGCGAGCGCTGATGCCTTGCTCAGGTCTGCTCTGCACTGCTCGAAAGCTGTCGTTGCTTCGTATGTCCATGTCAGCACCGTTTTGTCTCGCTTTTTGTTCCCTGCTATAAGTCATTGCGGTGGGCGTTGGCTTTGCGCAGCGTGAGATAGAAATCGTCTGTAGAAATTGAGCATGCCTAGGAAGGATTTCAGTTGTAGCGCTGTTTTGGGTCTCGTAATCGCGGATATGCCTTCTATCTTCTCAATCCGGTTGACGAGATCGTGTGATCCAAAAAGCGAACTTCCTTCTGTCCAATTTGGCATTTGTCGATGTTGATTGTCAGCTCATATTTCCTCAGTCGATCGAAAACTTCTGCGAGGTGATGTTGATGCGCCTGGTGGTCTGGCGAGTACACTAGGATGTCATCTAGGTACAAAAATACGAGGTTGAGCCCACGTAGAACCTCGTGCATGAAGCGCTGAAATGTCTGACCAGCGTTGCATAGCTCAAACGTCATGAAGACAAACTCGTACAATCCGAATGGCGTGATGATTGCTGTCTTCGGGATGTCGCACGGCTGGACTGGTATTTGGTGAAATCCCTTCTGTTAGTCGATCACAGTGAAGACCTACATGTCGTGAACGTAGTGGTGCAGTCCTGCAGGAACCCGATCGGGTAACGATCTGGAACGGTGCAGGCGTTGAATGCGCGATAGTCTCCGCACGGGCGCCAATCGCCAATCGCCATTGGCTTTTCGGACCATGTGTTTTGGAGGGTCGGCAGATCCCCTGCTGCAACATGTCGTCGAATTCAGCTTTCGCGGCTGCAAGTTTGTCGGGTGGCAAGCGGCGTGCTTTAGCGCTGACTGGAGGGCCTCTGGTCACAATGTGATGCGTCGTCGTGCAATCAATGTTGCGGCGTGCCGTGGTCACTGTGATGTCGTGGTGGTCAGCCAGAAGGGCGGCGTATTCTGTGCCACTGTTCGATGATATCGAAGAAACCGCTGGTGGTTGGTCCTTTGAAAGGACTTTCACCTCCGTAGAAGTCGCAGTTTGTCGTTCGATGAGTTTCCGTCCTTTAATGTCGACGAGCAGTCCGTAATGCTCAAGTAGATCAGCTCCGAGAATCGGGGAACTGACGCCTGCGATGATAAAGGTCCACGTCACAGGCTTCGGTAGGCCTAGATTCAGCGTTAGCTTCCGCCTCCCGAAGGTACGAATAACGGAACCGTTGGCTGCTAATATTCGCTTGCCAGTATCCGGGTTGCTTCGCTCTCGAATGGTCGGCGGAATAACGGAGACGTCTGCGCCGGTATCGATGAGTAGCGCACCTATGCCCTTGTTGTCTCTGATGTAGAGACGGTGCATGGTGCGTGTGCCGGCAGACTGGCGTGGAGAGGACGAACTTAGTTTTTTTGTCTGCTAAGGCTGCAGGGCGGTCTGCAGTTCTTAGCAGTGGGTCCGTAGTGGGTGTGATACCAGCACATATCTGTCGTCTGCTGCGGTGTTTTCGGACGTGTCGGCGATTTTGGTGGCGTTCGTACCGTTCGCTGACTCGTATGGCAGAAACAGAAACAACTGGAATCAGTGCTGCGGTTACACTGAAGATCGTCAATTCTGTGCCGCAACTTACGGATTTCCTCCGTGAGCTTACTGACCTTGGATGAAATTCGCAACGTTGGTGGAGCGGCTCTCGACAGGTCGTGCTGCGGAGTGACTGGATCGAGTATGGCCTGGATCCTTTGGTCACCTCGTGCACTCTGTCAGCGATGGAGGCTAAGTTGGATAGCGAGGCGTCGTTCGCTGAGAGGATGCTGCGGAGCGTTACGTCCAGGCGGTTCAGCCACATCTGTTTGAGGGTGTCGTCGGTGATGCTGTCTGCCGCTAATGACCGCATCTGGTTCAGCAGCTGAGATGGCCGTTGGTCGCCAAGTTCAACCACCGAAAGCAGCTTCTGGATGCGTTGCTGGGAGGATTCCTGGAAAGCAGTGATTATCTCTCGGTTGAAATGTTCGTACTTGCCTCCCGTAGGTGGTTTGGAGACGGCGTTGCTAACTTGCTTTACCACCCTGATGGCCAGACTGGCAACGATAAGCTGGAATCGCGTCGTGTCCCCCGTTATGCGATTCGCACCAAAAAATGCTTCGACTTGCTTGAACCACAACTCGACGTCCTCCTCCCAGAATGGAAGAACCCGAAAGGCGACGCGGCCTACTTCTTCCGCGGCGGGAAACTCTGCGTCGTGAGCGGTGGCCGGGATATCGTCCATTGGCGGGTCGTTCGTTGCCATATTGTTCGCGGGCTGGTCACTCACACTGAGGTGTTGCTCGCGGCTTGGGCACGTCTTTTTACGCCGCGGACGTGGTCCCTGTACACGTCGAAGCGTGAGTTAACGACCAGGGTGTTTGAAACCTCGCCGGTTACCTCTTTCGTCGGCTGTTTTCCATTCACGTCAAACGTGTGAATTCGGTGCGTAATCCGGCGTTGCTTCGTAGTCCGTTCACGGTGAACGGGGACCTGGTTCACGGCGGAACTCGTAACTAAGACAGAAACCAAATTGCGAGAGGCAGGATTGCCAATTATGAGCCTCTACGGGTTCAAAACGCGATTGGTTTTATGAAAAATTTATTGACAAAAGTACAGAATAAAAGATTTCCGCGGACGGCGATGTCGTTGGGGTAAACTCTCCTGGCGAGAGTCCGAAAGCGACTGGGAAGATTGGAACGTCGGCGGCATGCATCCGTCCTCTATTAGCACTTGCCAAAGTGTTGATTAAGCACAAGTGCATGACGTTCCGATGGAGCAGCATGTCGTTCCCATGATTTATGATAGCCATGCGTATTGAATTACGTGCATGGCTATCGCGGTGAAAGACATACTATGCTCCATTGACCATAGTGCTGATAAATCACATGTGCGCTCGCGTCTGGATCTAGTATATCTTCCAGCGATTACGATAACCATGCGTTTCGGGTTGCGTGCATGGCTATCGCGCTGGAAGGTATGCAACGTCCGCACATGTTGCAGACGCAGCGATCTCAACGCGTGCTGCTTTGATCAGCGGATGGTGGCCGGCGACAATTTAGCGAAGTGTTACCGCCATAAATTTGTCTCTCAATTCCTTCAAGTCACTAATTTGAATATGACATTTGAGGACTATATTCCGGCCTCTTCATTGTCAAGCGCTTTTTCCAATTTACTTCGACTTGCCCATATTAATGTTGAAGAGCAGAAACAACTGCTTAAACTCTGTCGGGAATACGGCAAAGTTTTCTTCAGAGAGGAAAAAAATCTTGGCTTTACGAAACAAACGAAAAGTTTCTTAAATAAATCTTTAAATCGAGACGTTCTACCTTTCAATTGAATTTAATTTTTTTTATCCAACAACCTCTTGCAACTCACGCGAGTAAATCCTTGGCAAAACATGATTTCAATAAGCCGCATGGTATGACCCTTGAGGTCCACACGGTCAACTTCTCAGTAATATTTACATAGATATTCAAAATATTAAACACAAAAATAAAAATAAAAATAATGCTACTGTAAATAATGTTAATGATAGGTACTCATAAAAGTAATTGAAATGAGTTAATATCAATTGTATCATCTATGGGAGCGTCCATGAGTAACGTAATGATTTGGTTGGGAAAGGGTTGATTGTTGATGGTTGTTGTAGGTTATTGGTTCATATACAAGCGGATCAATCGTGAGGGGTGGGGGTGGCACGTGTGTGGTTGCAAAGCCTTTTCTACGTTATTTGTCATGTTCATATTTACATTTGAAAGGCAAAAGGGCGCTAGTGACAAAAAATTCAGTTTTTGTCATTACGCGGACAGAAGAGATTTTGTTGCACAATGACGATTTTGAAAAGTTGCGTTGAAAATTTCCATGACTGCGGCATAATCACTGAATTTGTATTGTGGTCTTGAAAAACATTGAAAATGCAGTCACTAATCAGTTTAATTGCATGTAAAAAATTAAAAGTAGGAAGTAATTGAAATCTTCCGAACACTAAAACACAAAACTACTACTTTTTTATTTGATGAAAGCTTTTTAAAGCATATGATCTTGCAAAGTATTGACTCCAAAACATTTTACCATTCAAAGCGTTGTTTACCACAAAATGAAAATTTGATTGAAATCTTTTTTTAAAATTTAAGCAGTTTTTTCATTAAAATAAAAACACGGCACTGTGAAAACTATTGAAAATCTGCTTAAATTATGTAAATATTAATAAGCTCTGATTGATTTAACAACAATGTCTTTAGAATAAGAGATATCAGGTCATATCATTAGTATGAATCCTTTTTGGATTGTGACTTAATGATTTTTAGTTTTGATTTAACTCTTTTTGTAATGGTGGAGAAAAGATTTGCTGTTTTTTTTACCAAAACTGTTAAGAGTATTTTAATTTTATAAACATTGATTACCGTGTTCTGAAAGCTATGTTAAAAATTCATTTTGATGAAAAACCCCTGATTTTTCGCACCTTCTTTTATTAAATTTAAAAACGGATCTCAACAACTTTTCTAACAATTCAAAATAATCACACAAATTTTAATACGCGTCGATTTACCTTAGCGTTGCAAATCATGTGTTTGGTTCTCAAGATATAGCGCATGAAAGAAATAACCTTCAGCGAGTCAAAACAACAAACCCGCCTAACGGAAGTTTTCCAAAAACTAATGAGCTCTTAAGATTGCAAAGACCCTTCGATTAACACCTCAGCGAAATCGATACGACATTGTTTACGTGAGTTATGCTCGCACTAAAAACTGTCTACGAACTTACGTACGTATTCCCACACCCACACAATACATCCTTCTTTCTAAACACACTTTAAATATACTCTTAAAACCTCGAAATGTTAATATATGTTGCAAATTTAAATCTGGATTTTCGACGCGATCACAAGAACTTTCCATATACTGTTAAGTTAATTTGATAACAGCAACAATGAAGAAAAAACACATTCATTCGAATAAAGCCGATATCATACTTTATTTGGAAACAAAGCAAACAAATGTGTATCATGCACTTATAGTAAAAATAAGCTAAACTTAAATGATTTCTTTTGAAGGTGGACAATGGATTTATAACAAATAATAAATAAGTCGTTTTTTAATCGGAGACGCTGCAATTGAACTGATTTTTTAAATTAATTTTGGTTTAAATGTCTCAAGAGTTCCTTTGTGGAAGTTGGGAACAAAAAATATAAAAGTTCTAGTGGATCAAATATAATGATTATTGTTCAAAGCAGTTAGGACCAAGTCTTGGTCTGAGAAAATTGCTTCGTTTATCAAATCTATTACGAGTGCAGCTTTTTGACAAAGTTTGATTTAATCATAAATACGAAGAATAGAGAAATGTTTGATCGTAGAACTGGGAAAAATTTTTGACAGCCAGTTATTTACTTTTTCCCTGCTTATGTTTTCAAATTTGTATGTTAAAAATCTTCCGCTTGTTGTTACGGACCGAACTCATATATGTATATGTATGTTCTGCGGGTACTCAACCCATAACTTGTTGGAGGATTATAATTGAAATCTCGTAGACAAATATCATTTGGCTCAACTTTCAGGCATATTCAGTTTTCAAATTTGAGCTTGACTACCCTGATGATGGCTTGGCCATATACTCGTATTTGTGTGTACAGTTATGGAATTGGCTTTGTAGCAGTTACATTCGCTTATCTTGAAAATATCGTACAATATATTGAGTTGCGGGCAACAAGGAAGAAGCACTTAATTTTTTAAACAACTCTTCGTCGATATACATGATGCATTAATTTTCCATTCAAAATTCATGTATTTATTCCACGCATTCATAAACATATTCCATGAAACATTGCACTTCACAATCTTGGTAACCAAGGTGTGCTGGCAACTGCAGCAAAACACTATTTTTGAAAGCAACTTTTGACCCGAAATTTTATCAACCTACCAGGGTATGATAAATTCTTATAATCACCTCGAAAATCGAAATTGAAATTTTCAACATATCTTGACATTTTGAGGTCTTTACAATATATTTAAAGTCTTTTTGGAAAGGAGTTTGTATATATATGTGTTTGTGTATGTACGTACGGACGTTCATGACCAGTTTTTTCTACAAGCATCACTCACGTAAACAACGTCGTATCGACTTCGTTAAGGTGTCAATCGAAGCGTCTTTGCAATCCTAAGAGCTCATTAGTTTTTGGGACACTTCGGTCGGGTTTTGTTTTGACGTCTCCAAGGTCATTCCTGTCATGCAATATATTTCGCGAGCCAAATAAACGATTGGCTTAAATAAGGTGCCAATCGACGTGTATTAAAATATGTGTGATATTGTCATATTCTGAAAAAAAAATTGTTTATTTTATAGAAAGGTAATGCCAAAAATTAGGGTTTCATCATAAAATATAAATTTTCAACCTGATTCGCACATCCCAGTAATCAATGTTTATAAAATGCATATACTCTTAACAGTTTTTGTTAAACACCAGCAAAGCTTTTTTCATGATTACCAAAAAAAATGAATTAAAGCCGTTTTGTTAATTTAATAAAAAAGGAATGCAAAAAATTAGGATTTTATCAAAAAAAAAAATGTGTCCTGATTGGCAAATCTCAGTAATCAATGTTTACAAAATTGTATACTCTTAAAATTTTTTGTTAAACACCAGGTATTTTTTTCCATGCATACAAAAAAAATTAAATAAAGAATAAAAAAATCATTTAAAGTCACTCTGTAAGAAGGGTTCATATCAATAATATTACCTGATATCTCTTATTCGAAAGACATTTTTGTTATGCCAATCAAAAGCTTATTGATATGTGCATAATTTGAGCAGATTTTGAATAATTTTCACTTTGCCTTTTTTCATATTAATGAAAAGACTGATTAAAATGTGAAAAAATATTATTTTTTTACAATCAAATTTTTATTCGTGATAATCAAAGCTTTGCATGGTAAAATGTTTTGAAGATGAAGATAGGTGTTGGAACCAAAACAATGTTTTCAGGATAACAGAACATATTCATACGAAAGCAATCCAAATAATGTCACCTAATCTCATTTACTCTTGCGACGTTTTTTTTTTAAAATTCTCCTACCAAATTGAACTTCTGCCAATCATTGTTTTTCGAATTCAGATGTTTAAAGCTCTCATCAAATTAAACTTCTTAATTTTTTTATTACTTTTAAAAACATTCATACCATATACCCGCGTGAAGATTCAATCAACCTTACTCCATCTCATCCACCGAAAGCTGAACGTAATGGAAGGACGATCCCTAAAATGATACGATTAGTATTTACTCATTCCTATCTCTTGTATGAGTACCTATCATTATTATTATTGAAGGTAGCAATATTTTCATCATTATTATATTGTTTAATATTTTTAATACTTATATAGATATTACTGGGATGTTGACCGTGTGGACCTCAAGCGTGGCACCTGGCCGTTTGTTTTAAAAACAATGATCCATTTGCTTTCATGAATCAATTTGACTTTCAACAAGCCTACATGCATTTGATTCGATTATTTTTCATGAAGATATCATCCAACCGTTTCATCCAAGGCAGTCGAGAGTACCTGGAAGAAAACAACCTTTTTTGTTAAGTAACTGCAAAGCCCGCACATTTATTTCAGAATGTATATTTATTTTATGGATTCACTTGTTTGCCAAAATTCCGTCAAACCTCAGGTTTCTGCGAATAAATTTGCAAGGCAATCAACATCTTTCATTTGACTCCAGTTTAATGAAAAAAACACAAAATTATGCATAATTTCGCCTCCTATTAGACTATAAGGAATATGATCTTAAAATTAAATTAACGAAACGGAACATTTCTTGTTCATGGTATTTCACGAGGAGGAATGAAATCTTCTGTTCTTAAATTGGCACTATGATTTCCAGGTGTGGTGAGCTACTATCGCCAACTTATACCTAATTAAGCTACCCAATTTATAGCCATTTAAAAGATACCGATCAGCTCCTGCCTCTCGGCATTCCGGATTTCAACCGACTAAAACCACCTCCGTTTCCTTCAATCGCTCTCTCCATCAAAATTAGTAATTCTCCGTATTTAAAGTTTAGGACATAGTACTTCCCAGACGATAAGAATTGGTATAAGGTATAGTACCAAATCTGTAAGTTTTAGTGTCCTTTTAGTTACATTAATAGGTCAGACTAAAAAATAGAATATAAATTGTTCAGCCTTCAGACCATATAAACAGAATCGGTTATAAATTGTTTTCTGAATAAAGAATTGAAAAGTAAAAACGTAAACTTGGTTTCAGTCGTTAAAAAAAGCAATTCATTTCATACAAAAAAAAGGAAATAACATAAATGAGCTGCTCCTCAATAAGAGTAGTTCCGCAAAACATTGTGATCATTTGATGCAGGGTTTTGCCAGACATCACGAAAATAACATGGTCCTTCGAGCCGGATAGGAGTAACGCCGAGATCGACGAAGTGCATTTCATCATAGGAGTAACGGATAGGAGTAACGCCTAGATCGACGAAGTGCAGTTCATCATAGGAGTAACGGATAGGAGTAACGGATAGGAGTAACGGATAGGAGTAACGCCGAGATCGACGAAGTGCAGTTCATCATTCAACGCGACAGCCAGATAAGTGTGAAGTGCTCTCTACACGTCAAATGAATTCGATGACTTTGAAATTCTTTATTATGCAACAATAAGTCGGGTCCGAGATATGTTTAAACCGAATGATTCTTCGGACTCAAACATGAACGCGAACAATAGCCCAAACAGCATTCGTTTACCGAAAATAGAATTGTTAACCTTTGATGGAAAATACGATAAATGGCTAGACTTTTATAATTCGTTTAAATCGATGGTTGACGAAAATAATAGTCTGTCTAATATTCAAAAATTACACTATTTAAGATCATGTTTGAAGGAAGAGGCAGTCTTTGTTATCAACGCGTTAGAATCAACCCCAGAAAATTATGCTATCGCATGGAAATTAGTAAATGATCGTTTCAACAAGAAAAGAGTAATCATTCAGAATCACGTGAAAATATTAATGGAATTACCCAATATTTTAAGGGAGTCTGCAGATGAGTTGAGAAAATTATTAGACGCGATACGAACTCAATTACGCGCATTAAAATCATTAAAGCAACCCGTCGACAAATGGGACACATTATTAATTTATACGATTACTTCGAAAATCGATAGATATACGCATAAAGAATGGGAAAAATCGCTGTCAGAAACCAAAATGCCCACTATGTAAGAATTCATGAACTTCTTAGAACAGCGGTATCAGATACTGCAGGTCGCGGCGATAAATACAAACAAGACATATGATACGAATATACAAGCCAAAACGCGAAACCATTCGAATAAAACACAAACATTCACAACGACGCAAAAAACAACAACATGTATTATTTGCAATGGGAATCATAAATTATTCGATTGCGAGATTTTTAAAGAAATGGGAATTAAGGATCGCGCTGTAAAGATAAAATCCGCGCGTTTGTGTTTTAATTGTTTGCACCCCGGGCATAGAAATGACGAATGTAAATGGTCAGGATGTAAAAAATGTGGTAAAAACCATAATACGCTCCTTCATTTTGAAAGAGAACACGATAATCGCCAAGACAACAAGAATACAGAATCAAATGTTAAACAAGAAAGCATTAAAGTGCATAGCGCATTAGTCTCTACCCAAGTATTATTGTCAACTGCGTTAGTTAACATAAAGGGTAACAATGGCGATATGTTCCACACTCGCGTATTGTTAGATAATGGGTCACAGTCTCATTTTATTACAAAAGGATTTGCTGATCGTTTAAAATTACCATTAAAAAATATAGATTTACCTGTGGAGGGTTTAAACCAATTAGAAACGCGCATAAAATATTCAATTAAAGCAGAAATACATTCAAATACAATGATTACCATGAAAAAATCGAATTTCTTGTTTTACCACGAATATGTAATCAAGTGCCCAATCAATTAATCGATAAGCGAAGTTTAATAATACCTCAAAAAATAAACCTGGCTGATCCACAATTTTCTGAGCCTAAGGAAATCGATGCTTTGTTAGGAGTAGAATTATTTTATGACCTCTTATGTGTAGGTCAAATCCCAATACCAGGTCATAAAGCTCGATTACATAAAACGAAATTAGGTTGGATTATTTCCGGAAAGGTAGGCAATCCTGAAAAATTAATAAATAAAAATAATTGTATGCTAACGTTCAATTCATTGCATAGAAGCATCGCTAAATTTTGGGAAATTGAAGAAATAGAAAATAAAACGTTTTTATCAGAAGAGCAATTTCAAGTCGAAGAACATTTTAAACAAAATACAAAACGTGACTCAGCCACTGGGCGATACATTGTTCGATTGCCATTTAATGAAAAAATAAAAAACTTAGGAGAATTCCGCACACAAACAGAACGACAATTTTATTCATTAGAACGAAAATTAGATAAAAATCTTGAATTAAAAACACAATACATCGAAAATATGCGCGAAGCTATTACATTAGGACACATGGTAGAAATTAATGCACGCGAAATAAAGAAAGAACATTGTTTTTTGCCACACCATCCTGTAGTGAAGGAGTCGAATTTGACCACTAAAGTTAGAATAGTATATAACGCATCGGCAAAAACAAGCAAAGGTATCTCTTTGAATGACTGCCTTATGGTAGGCGCGGTGGTTCAAAGTACCAGCTTTGACATAATCCTCAGATTCCGAACACACCAAATTGTCCTATTTTTGGACATTGAAAAAATGTACAAACAGATTCGCTTAGATGAGCGAGACGCACAATATCAACTTGTTTTATGGCGTGAGAACCAGACCGAGGAATTAAAAACCTTCGTAATACCGTTTGTTTTATTCGGCAGTGCATCGGCACCACATTCAGCAACTCGCGTATTAAATCATTTAGCAGACGATGAAAAAACTCGATTTCCCAAAGCGACTAAAATATTAAAACGGGATTGCTATGTTGATGACGTCATGACAGGAACTGATAACGTTGAAGATGCGAAAAACTTACGAGATGAATTAAGCGAGATCACAAAAGCAGGAGGATTTACGTTAAGAAAATGGGTGTCCAATAATGCAAAGGTAATAGAGTCAATATATAATAGATCATCTAACGTAACCATGTTAACAAATAATAATGCGGAAATGAAAGCATTAGGAGTTCAATGGAATAGTCTACACGATATAATTACCTATAAAGTCACGGAAGAACTCGATCCGAAAATCACAAAACGAAGCGTATTATCAAATATTGCTCGATCAACGATCCGAAAGGTCTATTAGGCCCAGTAGTAGTTAGTGCAAAAATTTTAATGCAAAGTTTATGGCAATGTAACGCAGGTTGGGATGAATCATTGCCGAAAAATATTCACACATTATGGGTTAGTTTGAAAGGTCAACTTACAAAGCTAACGGGAATTGAATTTGATAGAAAAACAATAATAAATAATGAAAGTCACGGGTTTTGCGACGCGAGTGAAAAAGCATACGGTGCCTGCATATATATACGATCAATCGACAACAAAGGCAAAATCTTTACAAACTTATTGTTTTCGAAAAATCGAATCGCTCCGTTAAAAACGATATCATTACCAAAATTAGAATTATGCGCCGCGTTATTACTCTCTCGCTTAATAAAAACGGTTTTAAACGTTATGTGTAAAAGAATTGATGAAGTATATTTATGGTCAGACTCGTCTATAACCTTAAAATGGATTAACACTCAGCCATATTTATTAAAGACCTTTGTTGCGAATTGGGTATCCGAGATTAGGAATGTCACAAGCACAATGCGGTGGAGACACGTGCCCTCACAAGAAAACATGGTCGATGTTTTGTCACGAGGTCAATCACCTGCCGAATTTGTAGAAAATGAACAGTGGAGAATAGGCCCACAATGGTAAAGGAAAGATCCATCAAAATGGCCTAATAGCCTTATGCGCTTAGGCCCGTTATGCGAACTGAGGTCCACTTACACGTTGACAACAACAATAAAACAGAATCCTTTGTTAATCAAATATTCGACAATTAGTAAGTTAAAACGAGTTGTAGCCTATGTGCTGCGCTACAAGAATAATCTCAACAAAATCAAAACTAAGTTGATTGGACATTTAACGACACGCGAGCTTAATATCGCCTTAATAAAAATATTAAAGGAAACCCAGAAAGAATGCTTCAAAACCGATATAGCAAGACTTGCAGAAAATAAACTCATAAATTCAAATAGCGAATTACGCGCGCTGAATCCATTCTTGGACAGCGATGGACTCATTCGAGTCGGCGGACGGTTGAGAAACTCAAGCTTGTCATATTCGGGGAAGCATCCTATTCTTTTACCAAAAAACCATCACATTACTGAGCTTATAATACGCGAGCAGCACTTATTGAGTTTGCATAGTGGAACTCAAGCAACTTTGAATGCAGTACGATTGAAATACTGGCCTATTAGCGGTAAAAATACAGTTAAAATGATTATAAGAAAATGCGTAACGTGCTTTCGAGTAAAGCCAACCGATAATTCATATTTTATGGGTGACCTTCCCCGCAACAGAGTCACTCAAACACGTCCATTTTTGAATACTGGAGTCGATTATTGTGGTCCGTTTTATATAAAAGAAAAGAAGTTTCGAAATCGCGGAAAATTAAAAATATATCTATATTTGTATGTTTTGCAACTAAGGCTGTTCACATTGAACTAGTGACAGACTTAACGACGGATGCATTTATAGGCTGTTTACGTAGGTTTTTTGCTCGACGAGGACAGTGCTACAAACTTTGTTGGGGCAAAAAACGAAATAGAAAATTTAATAAAATTGATTCAATCAAAGGATCACAACGATGTAATAAATACATTTTTGTTAAATCAGGGTATAAACTGGCATTTTATACCTCCCCGATCACCGCACTTTGGCGGACTTTGGGAAGCGGCAGTAAA
Organism: Oxycera nigricornis; assembly: GCA_963942545.1. NCBI lineage: Eukaryota > Metazoa > Arthropoda > Insecta > Diptera > Stratiomyidae > Oxycera > Oxycera nigricornis. Next base: position 62,673,881 of record OZ012660.1, on the reverse strand, counting down.
ATCATTTAAACATCATTATTATAGAATAATAGGCGATAAATTATTTACATATGAAGAATTAGAAACTTACACGACTGAAATTGAAGCAATTTTAAATTCTCGTCCTATTACTCCTTTATCTGAAGACCCAAACGACCTCCGGGCCCTTACGCCTGCTCACTTCCTTATAGGAGACACATTCACAAGCTTACCTGAGTTAAACTTAATGGATGAACCTATTAATCGTCTATCTAATTGGCAACATATCCAGAACATGAAACAACATTTTTGGAAGCGATGGTATAAGGAATATTTAAATCAGCTAAATACCAGATCAAAATGGTAACTACAAACACCAGACGAAATTAAAATTGGCACCCTAGTTCTACTAAAGGAAGACAACACACCGCCACTGCATTGGCCTCTTGGGCGAATCATCGAGACGCATCCTGGTGAAGATGGCAGAACACGAGTAGTGACGGTGAAGTCACGCTCAGGAATTTACAAGCGTTATATTACGCGTGTGGCACCTCTGTCAATAGATTGATTATGTATTATAGAAGAGTTCATTATCTACACCTTTAATTATGTTTTCATGTTTTGAACGTAGTCCGTTCAAGGCAGGCGGGATGTTCAGTATTGACTAAACTTCATTATAGTAGTCTATCTATAGCTGTCGGAATAAATAACTGGTCAGTATTAACAAGGCTTAGTCGTAGTAATCTGCTATAGCTGTCGAAAAACAAACAGCAAAAAAATAGAATATAAATTGTTCAGCCTTCAGACCATATAAACAGAATCGGTTATAAATTGTTTTCTGAATAAAGAATTAAAAAATAAAAACGTAAACTTGGTTTCAGTCGTTAAAAAAAGCAATTCATTTCATACAAAAAAAAGGAAATAACATAAATGAGCTGCTCCTCAATAAGAGTAGTTCCGCAAAACATTGTGATCATTTGATGCAGGGTTTTGCCAGACATCACGAAAATAACATATATGTTTATGAATCATTTCTTGTTGATTACATGTTTGGCTTTGAGTTTAGTGAAGCTGATTGTACTTGTAACTTACTTCGAAAGTTGGTCCTGAAGGAAATATTTTTTAATGTCGTTTTAAAGAAAGTTGGGTTCGCGATGTTTTTAATTTTGTCCGCTAGTGTATTATTAAAGTTAGCTGCTTTGTTGAAGGGGTCGTCTTTTAGCCGATCAGTTCTGGCAAATGCGATAGCTATATTATTCATGTTTCTCATTCTGTGAGTGTTTTTTCCCTCACTTCTATCTAATTTCACAGTCGTATACTCATTACTGTGTTAATTCTTATATATGAATTTAGTTCTTTCCATGGAAATCATGCCTTGCAAATTCAATTCTTGGACCGTTATGTAAACTTCGCTCGTTGGAGTTGACATAGAGAGATTGTAAATGGTCTTATACGCCTTGGTTACTAATCTGGAGATGATCATGAGGTTACCTTTAGAGGTTTGGATCCAATTCAAGATGCCGTAGGAAATTTTGGAAAGGATATGCGCATAAATAATTTGGATTTTTTTTCTTTGGAAAGAAGTAGAAGCAACGTAGAAGACCAATGAAGACAGCCAGTTTTTTTCCTTAGATTATTTTTGTGTGGAGTCCATTTTAGTTTCACTTCTATTAGAAGGTCTAGATATTTTATTTGTTTTACTCTCTGGAGGCTTGTGTCATTGATTTTCGCGTGTGGTTATACAAAATACGTCAGTCTTGTTCTTTTGTTTGAAAATAATATATTATGTTTTTCCCGCGTTTATTGCCAATCTACTTTGTAGAAGCCTATACCAATACTTGTTCTGGTCGGTATTTACTTTTTGTTCAATTTCGAGATTAGTTTCGCCTGAGCACAGTGTCATCTGCGTACATAACCACTTTCGCAACAAGATCTGCTTTTTTATGGAGTTGATTTAAAGTAGAAATGGCGTTGGTCCTAGGACCGCGCCCTGCGGAACACCTATGCTAAATTTAGTAGTTTTGCTTTTGACACCTCTAATTAGTGCATTTTGAAATCTATCCGTAAAGTAACTGAGTATTAATTTATTTGCTTTTCCAACAATACCATATTCACCGAGTCTGTTGATTAAAGTTTCATGTGTAACTGTGTCGAAGGCTTTCTTTAGGTCCACGAAAACTGCTGCAACGTAGTGGCCTTTATCCAAGTATTCATTTACAAATTTAATTACATCTGTTGTGCCTTTGCCCGGCTGGAATCCGTACTGGTTTCTATCCAAGATTTCGTTTTGCAATAAGAATTCTTTGATTCGAGAATCTACAATTTTTTCGAGGATTTTACTTAGGGAATTAAACAGTGAGATTGGTCTATAATTGTTTGGGTCAGTTTCATCACCTCTTTTAAAATTCGGTATAACTGCAGAGATTTCTAAGTCTTCCGGGAATCTTCCCTGCCTTATACATTTATTTATTAATTTCGCGAGAGTATCAGCAATATTTTCCTTGATTAATTTTAGGTCATCAACGGAGATACCATCAGGACCTGGTGCAGTATGGTTTCGTAGAGAATTAATAATTTCAATTATTTCTTTTTTAATTGATGGTTCTTAAATGAAAAGAAAAGATTGCAGAAGTGTTTCGGGACGATGGTGTCCGTATCGTAGGCACTTTCGTTACTATTTCATGAACAATTTTTGAAAAATGGTGATTAAGGCAGTTGGCGATTTTCTTCGGTTCACTGATCATCTTGTTCCAGAAAGATAGTTTTTCGATATGATGTGTCTTCCTTTTTTCGTCTTTCCACCAACTAGATTCCAGATTTGGCTATGGTTTTTTGAGCTTTGTTCAAGCATTATGGTATAATAGTGTTATTTTGCTTCTTTTATTCTTTTATTACAATCGTTTTTTACTATTTTGTATTGTTTTTGTTTTGTAGGACTGTAAAGATCCTTAATTAGCATTTTATATGATTTATGTTTTTTCTTTGAGGCGGTAATAACTTTTTCAGTAATCCACGTTACATTCCTTGTCCTGATGATTATAGTAAACGATGCAGAATCTTTAGCTTCCTGTATTATTCCGCCCAATTCCTGGAAACTTTCTGGAGTTTTCTTTTTAAGTAGCTGGTTAGTTGTCTCAATGAATTTATCTTTTCTGAGATAAGTTGTTTATTTCCAACTTGATTTTACTTTGATTATTATATGTGTTTGGATTGTTGAACTTATTAGTCTATGGTCTAACCGTGCCAAATCTTCAAAACCGTAGTTGGTGCTGCGTTTAATCGTCTGGCTGTTTGTAGTTATATGGCTAAAATTGTACCTGAGAATAACCTCGTCGGTGTTTTTGTATTAAATACTTCAGAATTATTGGCTGTAAGAGTATCCATGCATGTTTGGTATCATCGTCTAGTAGATTAATGCTGGTGTCTGCGACTGTTATAAGTGATTTGTGCGTAGATTATTAGTCATCTATATGTTTAAGGAATGTAGAAAAAGTCTCCGAAGATTTGTAAAAGGTTCCTATATTGAGAGTTTGTTTACCTGCTTGTATCTCGAATATTATTGTCGAAAATTTATGGTTTTATAGTTTACTTTATATTGCAGACCATTTTTAACATAAATTGCGGTTTCACCGCCTCTGTTATCATTTCTGCAGCAGAAAACATTATTATATCCATTAATTTGGTAGTAATCAATATCTGAACCGTATAGCCATATTTTGCAGAATAGCAAGACATCAACTTCCTTGTGATCTTTCACGTAAATTTCAATATCTTCTATTTTCTGACAAAAACTTCAAAGATTTGCATATAGTATGTTAGGTGTACCTTGTTGTAATTAATATTTCTCCTTGATAATGTAAGTCGCCTTATGTATTTTGGACATTCAGTGGAACGTGATCTATGGCATATGCTTAGCACTTTGCCAATCATTAACCTGCGTAAAGTATATTAGATACAATAACAGAACGTAGTCCACGCAACGAGAGACAAATTTGTTATATTTCTCAATTTAATTCATATCTATTGTAACTTATATGAAATAATCAGATAATATAGCACTCGATGATGAGATTGATTTCAAGAAATTAACTCTTAATGATTTAGCATTCCAACAGGAAAATGATGACGGACTAAAATCTTTTATAAAATATCAATTAACTCATCTGTAAAATTATTTTCGGTTTGAATTTCACCAGACTCACTCCTAGTTTACTGTGAAAACTCAATATTCTTTGTCTTTTGTGCCAACAAAACTAAAGCGCTTGATCTTTGGATCAATTCATAATTTTTCACATCCAAGCATTCTTGTCTAAAAAATTATATATAGATCTCCTCGTTAGCGACAATGTTTTCCAATAAAAGCCATGTCCGTAAAAACAATTTTGAATATATTTGAAAGGAAATGTGTCTCTTGACTCGCCGCTCCTCTTGAAATTACTACTAACCGAAGGTAGCACTTGGAATCGAGATTTCAACTAATTATTCAATTTATTTGAAACAAAAAATTCATACTTCAACGTATCACTTCAAGCAAATAGTAAGATTGGACGTTTTCATTGTATTGTGAAAGCTTCGAACAGCATAAAAAAAAATTGGTTCGAATTCATTTATTAGAAATAAAATTCAATTCACGAGACCACTGTATTATTTGATCACTTGTATTGCTTTTACTTTTTTCTTTATTACTTTTATTTATTTGATACTTTAGCTGGGAAAAATTTACTTGGTAGTTCAAGTTTTGACTTCATCTATATTGTAAAAAAATAAATAGTAGACGTACAAATAATTGTCTGGTGATGTTGAATTTCTAGACAAAGTACGTTATATTTTCGGTTATCTGATTCATGATGTTGATAAATCGAAAATTTGAAAGTAATTCCAACTTCAAATTTCAAGAATATCCGCTGCATATTGAGTCCTGACGCATTGCAACTGCACATGAAGGGCTCTCCGCACATTTGTCAAGTTTATTTTTGTCTAGAACCGTTCAGCATCCATTTGCTTTTTTGCTTATTTTCAGTGTTTGCAAAATGAATATACTTAAATAAAATGCATGTATCACAAAATTGAAAGTCTTCTCGATACGCGGCTTCTAATAAACAATCCAAAGTCTGATTTCATTTTAAGTCATACGGTTATAGGCTCTTTTATATGCCATTTGTGTTGGCGCTTGCGCTCATCAGTAGGTGAATAACTTTTGAGCACAGTGTATAAATATACAGTGGGAAAACTCTAGATGGGAAATGAAATACACTGAGCTTTAAAACTTAATTTAAGAGAGCATTACGAGAAATTTAAGAGAGATCCCCGCGAAACAACTATAAGAAATACAGGTGTAAAGCAGAGCAAAGCATATGCTCGTGCTTAAAGCTTGGAGCTTTTGGTAGTTCCACGGAGCTACCCGTTGTTGAAAATTGATAGTCCACTTTTTACTCTAAGTTTATCGACTAGTGTATCCATAGACTATGCTTTTGAGTTGGAGTTTGAGTTCAGTTCAACAACACAAACCATGGAATCCAGTCAAAGCGTCGGAATTCGGACGTAAACCGTAATTACAAGGTCTTGAAAACGGAAAACTCCTCTCAAGCCTTTTTATTTAAATCAAAAACTAAACTCGTCGTTTTTTGAAAGACTTTTATTAATGATCTCCGTTTGGAGGCTAATACAATACTTCTCTACTTTCTTACAATTCTATTCCTATTTATTACTTAATTTCTAACTGCAAGCAAAGGGACCAAGCGAACCAATTAATATTATACATAAAAGAATAATTAGTTTCGTGCCTAATGGGAAACTCACCCAATTTCGATCGGTTCACTTTGTCCAGCATACATCTTAAATCAGAGGACGTGTGAACGTTTTTCATGAGAACCGTCGTCACATGGGAATGATTGCTTTACGCGCATTACGCATTACGGATTTCATTTCAGCCTCTGATATAACACGTCCCTCCTGAAGAGGAATTGCGTCCTCGCGATTCAAATTACATTAAAGTTCATGTGTCCGTTTGCTTTGCAGGATTTTCCATAAAAAATAATAGCAATTATTGCCATTAGAACAAAAACTGATACACCTGACAATATTTTCCACAATGAAGTATTTGGTGTTGATAATTCTAACTTATTTTTATTTGATAGCGATACAATTTTGGTTTAAAAATATGAATAATTTGAAAAGTTTGGAATATGCAATATTATAAAAATTATTTTCTTTCTCTGAGCCACAACGATTCGAATGTTTTGCAATTTTGGGATGTCAAAATCGTATTTACAAATTTCTTCCGTAATTAAAATAAGTTTACTTAATATTTCCAATCGGGATGATAAAACCATCTCGTGAGTTTCTAAAATGGAGTTCAGCATGATTTGTAAGTTTTTTTTTGTTTACGTGTTCATATTTGTATCTAAAAAAATTCGTTCCAATTCGTTTGTAAATTCCGTACCCATTGCCCTGAAAGATTTCATTAATATCTAGATTTTGTCCTGCGGATGTAGTGAAACATAAGGCAAAGATAATGATTGGTCCTGCAATGCTATTTTCTGTGGTTGAAAATGCTTATATCGCTTAAGGAGTTTTTAACTTCCCAGTATATGGGAAGTTCTTGTAATCGCCTCGAAAATCGAAATTGAAATTTTCAACTTTTCTTTACGTTTTGAAGTCTATAGAGTATATAAAAAGTGTTTTTAGAAAGAAGTATGTATGTGTGTGTGTGTGTGTGTATGTACGTACGTACGTACGTACGTATGTCGCGGGCTGTTTTTATACGAGCATAACTCACGTAAACAAAGTCGTATCGACTTCGTTGAGGTGTCAATCGAAGCGTCTTTGCAATCTTAAGAGTTGATTAGTTTTTGGGACACTTCGGTCGTGGGGGTTTTCTGTTTTCACCCCTTGAAGTTCATTCATGTTATGCGCTATATCGCACGAACCAAACATGCGATTTTCATCATTAAGGTGTCAATCGACGGGTAGTAACATTAATGTGATTCTATCAAATTTTTAAAAAAATCGTTGGATCCGTTTTTTAATTTTTTTAAAAAAAGTGCAAAAAATTAGTTTTTTTTTCAAAAACACAAAATTTTTAACCTGATTTTCAAACCTAAGTAATCAATGTTTATATTATTTATATACTACAAATAGTTCTTGTGAAAAAATCAGCAAAATTTTTTTTCATGTTTACAAAAAAAATTAAATAAAAAATAAAAAATCATTAAACGCTCAAGGTCATTTACGTCATTCATTATATCTCGAGAACCAAATATAATCTTTCCATCATTAAGGTGTCAATTGACGCGTATCAACATTTTTATGATGTTTTTATATATTAAAAAAATTGTTAAAGCGTTTTTTACAATTTATTAATTTTTTTTTAGAAAAGTAGTGTTTTTTTCATAAAAAATTCCATTTTTAACCTGATTTGCACATCGTAATAATAAATGTTTGTAAAATATATAAAATTTTATCAATTTTTGTAGAGAAACCAACAAAAACTTTTCTCATGATTACAAAAAAAATTAATTAAAAATAAAAAATCATTGAAAGTCACCATGTAAAAAGGGTTCATTCGAATCATAATACCTTAAATCTCTTATTCTAAAGACATTGTTGTAAAGTCAATCAAAGCTTATTAATATTTGCAAAATTTGAGCAGATTTCCAAAAGTCTTCACAGCACCATGTTTTAACTTTAATGAAAAAACTGCTTTGTAACCTGTCCCCCCTCCGATTGATCCGCGTGAATAATCATTCAAACCAATGCACCAAAATCCTTACGTAATCAATTGACGCTCCCGTAGATGTTTCGATTAATATTAAATCATTCCAATAATTTTTATGAGAGGTACATTTTTATTATTTGAAGTAGTATTACTTCCATAACTTTTATTGTGTTTAATATTTTTAATATCTATGTAGATATTACTGGGAAGTTGACCGTGTGGACCTCATGGGTCGCACCTCACGGCTTGTTTATTGAATTGTCGTTTGTGTGTATTTCTTTTAAATTTTGGATGCAGTTTTGTTTTAGCTAACGTATTTTTTATAAATTGGGGATTATATTCACATTTTTTTTTGTTTTTATTGTGGTATTCCATTTTTTTATGTTGAGTATTAAGAATTCTTTCTTTGATATCAGGATATTTTTCGGGTAAAATCACATAATTTTTAAAATTAATTGGTTTTTCGTTGGTTGTACTATGTATGGAATTATTATAGAATTTAACTGCTTCACGGACACAAATGGGTTTAGTTGGATCTTGTCTATTAATTTCTGTCATTATGCGAAGATGTTCATTTAAAGTATTGTGAAATCTTTCAATGTCACTATTGCCAGTTTTAATGTGTGGTGTACAGAAATGAAGTTGTATACCTTCATTCTGTAAAAAATATTGGAGATTATTTTGATAAGCGCTTTCATTGTCGTTTATTATAGTTTGAGGCTTACCATTTACAGATAGAAAGGCGTTCAGTGCGGTTCTTACTTCCGTCCATGTCCTAAATTTTATTGGGGTAATATACGCGAATTTTGTAAATTTATCAATGAAAGTCATATACATTGAGTTTTTATTTCGGTACCATATGTCCATGTGGATAATTTCATTGGGTGTTTCGGGGATTTTGCTTTTACAGAATGGAGGATTTGGGGGATTTCTTTCATATTTGGAATGTTACAGATTTGACAATTGTTGATTAGTTTTGCTATTTCGTTCTTTAAATTTGGGTAATAGAATTTAGTTTTAATGTTTTTGTAAACTTCTTCGATGCCACGATGATTATTTTTTAGATGTTCCCTGTTAATTTCTTCGTGAATATCACTTTGTTCGTCGCAATCAAACAAAAGATACGGGCTTTTTACTAGTTTTACAGGATTGTAGGGTGTTGTCCATTTTAAATAGCTGTCTTGGAATTTTGTATATACATTTTCATTTGGAATATATACACCTACAAGGCCTTTGGAAGGTAAGTGATTTTTCAGAATATAAGTGAAAAATTTATCATCAAGTTCCTTAGAAGTAAATATTTTTCTGGTCCTATTAAAATGTTTTTCAATTTGAACTGAATTGTGATTTCCTTGTTTAATTACTAGTTGTACTTTGAACACGTTAAGTGGTCTTTCACCTATTTGGATATAATTACTATTGTCTTCTTCTGCACTATGGCAGGTTGCTCTCATTGAAGTATTGTCATTGTTATCATCGATAATGTTTATAACTGGTCGCGAAAAATAATCCGCAACAAAATTTTCTTTTCCTTTAATATATTCAATGTCATAATTGAATTCTTCCAATTGTATTTTCCAACGTTGTAGCTTAGGGTTAGGTTCTTTAAGGTTTGCTATCCAGGTAAGGGGTTTGTGGTCAGTTTTTATTGTGAATTTACGGCCATAGATGTATGGTCGAAAATATTTTAAAGCCCAGACAATTGATAGCAGTTCTTTTTCGATAGTGGAATATTTTGTTTCATGGTTGTTTAAAGTTCAACTAGCGTAGCAAATTGAATGGTTATCTTGGGAAAGAACAGCGCCAATTGCGTAATTAGAAGCATCGGTCGTAACTAAAATTTTTTTGTAAAAATCGGGGTATTTTAATATTGGGTCGCTCATAACCAAAATTTTCAGTTGCTCGAAGCTTTCTTTATAGTCAGTATCGTCGGTATTTATTTATGTATCATTTTTCAATCTGTTAGTAAGAGGTTTTGCAATTTTTGAAAAGTCTTTAATAAACTTTCGGTAATAGCCTACCATACCTAAAAACTGTTTAATTTGTTTCTTTGTTTTAGGGATTTTCATCTTTGAAATGGCTTCTACTTTATTTGGATTAGGTTTTACTCCTTCAGGTGTTACTATATGTCCTAAAAATTCAGTTTCTCTTTTCAGAAACGCAGACTTATCCAGTTGTATTTGTAGATTTGCGTCTTTCAATTTTTTGAAGACCTTTTCTAGTGAAACTAAATGTTCTTGCAAAGAAGTACTAAATACTATTACATCGTCCATATATACAAAACAAATAGAGCCTATTAAATCTTTCAAAACGTAGTTCATTAATCTTTGAAATGTAGCAGGTGCGTTCTTAAGGCCAAATGGCATTCGTGTAAATTCATAATGACCGAAATTCGTCGAAAAGGCTGTTTTTGGTATATCGCTTTCTTTGATTTCGATTTGATGAAAGCCTTTCGCCAAATCTAATGTTGAGAAGTACATGGATCTACCTAATTTGTCTAATATATCATCTATATTAGGAATAGGGAATTTATCATCAGTTGTTATTAGATTCAACTTCCGATAATCGACCACAATTCTCCACTTGGGTTTGCCAGATGCATCGGCCTTTTTGGGTACAACCCAAATAGGGGATGAATACGGCGATCAGCTGTGCCTAATTATACCTTGATTGAGCAAGTCCTGCATTTGATATTCCACTTCTTTCCTATGAGCTTCGGGATATCGGTAAGTTTTCGTGTAAATTGGGTCATAATTTTTTGTTTTGATTTCATGTTTAATAACATGAGTAAATGTTAATGTTTGACCTTCTCCGTAAAACGTTGATTTATACTTATTTATTAAAAATAGTAGTTTTTGTTTTTCTTCGTAGTTTAAATGGTTTGTTCGAATTTCATTTACAACGTCGTTTGCGAATGTTCGCTCATCCGAAAATGTGACAAGTTCTTTATAAGGAATGGGTAAATGATTTACATTTGTAGAGTTCTTCATTTCTTGCAACTGCTCTAGGTGTTCGTTTGATTCAGTTTTCGAACCTTCATTTTCCCTGAAAGTTTACGTTAAACTGCCTCCAATCGGTTTCTTTTCTTGATTTTCGTTGAAATAAATCGGAAGAACCTTTGTGTTGAACTGTATAGTTTTATTATGAAGATCAATTGTCGTTTTGTACAATGATAATACATCATTACCAATCAGACCATCATACTTGTCACTAAATTTTATTTCCATAAAGTCAAGTTTATGACTTTGATCAGAATCGGAGAATTCTTTAAAAGGTTTAATAGAAATAATGTAATCGTACACAAGCTCTGAGTTGAGAGAGCATTTAGTTCGTTTGATAGGGATTCTAAGCTTAGGATCGCAAAGTCCAGGACGAATAGTACTAATTGTCGCACCTGTATCTATTAAAAATCGTAATGGCATTCCATAAGAATCTATTCGGATATAGGGTAACGTTGGTTTACATCCGAGGCTTGTTGCCGAAAATTTAGGTTGGTTTGCACCATTTGACGGGAATTATCAACTTCCATTGATTGTGGTGGTCCATATCGTCTGATTCGAGATTGGAGAGAATTATCATTGAAAGTATCATTAAATCGATTATTATGGTTACGATTAAAATTTCTATTATTATGATACTGTGTGGAATTTTGCCAGTTAAACTGTCGATTGTCACGAAAATTATTATGATTAGGATTGAAGGTATTATGATTTTGCACTTGTTGTGAATTATATTTGTGAAACGAATTGGATGAATTTGGTTTATGTACGTTTTGTCTTGGTACGAACTTTTTTGATATATTCTCACATTGTGAATAGTATAAATAGTTGCCTTCTGTCAGAATAGCGAGAGCTTGATCTAATGAACTTGGATTTCTACCGAACAAAACACTTCGAACTGGCTCTATCATTTTACACATAAAAACATTTAACGCGATTCTTTTATTTCCGTCTATTTCTTGGCACTTATTTTCGAGTTCCGATTTAACATTCAAACGCTGTAGCTTAGATATTATTTGATTGTAAAAATCTAATACATTTGTTCTAAACTCTGTTAATCTAAGATCGTCTAAAAGTTGCAAACAATTTTTCTTATCACTAAAGTTAGATATAAGAATTTCTTTTAAATGACTCCATTGGCTTATATTATTGTTAATATTCATTACTTTTTGTGCCTTACCTACTAGTTTAGTTCGTAGAATGTTAAAGATGATTAAATGCGAGAGTTGATCGTAGATGGAAAGTGTTGAGACTAGGATTTCCACGTTGTCTATCCAGGATTTCAATGTTCCACTAGATCCATCGTAAGTGTCCAGTTTGGAAGCAAATTTTATCGGGTCTAGATGTAAACGTTTCAAAGTAGATGTTGTCAATGGTGGAGAAGATCCCTCGTCCGTTCTGTTTCTATTTTCTGGATTTTGCAGCACTTCGTCCAGCCTTGAAGATTGCCTGATGTCTTCGGTTGCCATTTCCTAGCTTCTTATTGAGATCCAAATCTGTCGTAAATTGCACAGCACTAAATGTAATTTTCTTTTCCGGTTGACCGCTCGCGAAACTTCTTTTTTCAACGCTCTCGCGTTTTTGCGAAATATGCACCTTGTGCCCTTGCACTTATCGATGCCGCGACTAGATTCGATTAGTGTCCTTATATTATTCGGACAAACGACTGCGCCAATTACAAGGTCTTGAAAACGGAAAACTCCTCTCAAGCCTTTTTATTTAAATCAAAAACTAAACTCGTCGTTTTTTGAAAGACTTTTATTAATGATCTCCGTTTGGAGGCTAATACAATACTACTCTACTTTCTTACAATTCTATTCCTATTTATTACTTAATTTCTAACTGCAAGCAAAGGGACCAAGCGAACCAATTAATATTATACATAAAAGAATAATTAGTTTCGTGCCTAATGGGAAACTCACCCAATTTCGATCGGTTCATTTTGTCCAGCATACATCTTAAATCAGAGGACGTGTGAACGTTTTTCATGAGAACCGTCGTCACATGGGAATGATTGCTTTACGCGCATTACGCATTACGGATTTCATTTCAGCCTCTGATATAACACCGTGCATTTTCAAAATGCAGAGAAATTTTTATTGCAATGCGTGGGCAATGGTATAGTTAGGTTAAGTTCAATTTCCTGGGGTCACAAATGATGCCGTTTGGGCTCTTTCTTGAAAATAAAAGAAAGTGGGACAACGCCATAGTTCCGAAAGAAGCCAAAAACCATACTCAAAATGGGGGAAACAACGTTCGGGCTACACCTGTTCATCTGGTTCTAAAATGATTTTTTCCTATGACTTGTCCCCCTTCGAGACACAATAACTCCCGACATGGTGCAGTGATCGAAACAAGCAATACCGCTTAATTTTGGCGGTGCAGTCCTGGGGGAAAGATTATGGGTGTTTTATTCGGATTGAGGGATTGGTAATGATGCCTGTAGGCAGCTTACTTTGAAGATGCTATTGTTAACAGGTGTTTTTTTAACCAAATCGTAGATGTCTTTTTTGTTGAATGTGTGTTGCATGTGTACCGGAGCTGTTGTTGCGTATTTAGCTATTGAATCAGCAAACACATTTCCTGGAGTGTTGGCGTATCCTGGTGCCCATATTAGTTTTATTTTGTTTTGTGAGTGATGAGTTTGTTCCTTATGTTAGTTATTATTGGGTCGGAGTTGTTGATATTTTTTAAAGTGTCAACGCATGATCTGCTTTCTGTGCATATTATAAATTTGCCTGGTGTTGAGGCCGCATATATTGCACTTAGTATGGCTTGCAATTCAGCGGTAAAAATTAAAGAATATTTGGCCAGCATCCCGATTTTGAGAATTTTGTTAGTTTTAGTTACCGCAAAACCTACATTCTCGGCAGTTTTTGATCCGTCTGTAAAGATTAATTCCCAGCCAGACTTCAACCAGAGTTCTGTGTGTGTCTTGAATAATTGGTAGTAGACGTTATGGTTTGTTGATTTTTTTCGGTGGCCTGTTAATTCGACCATGAATGAGTTTATTGGGAGTAGCCACGGTGGGTGGCAGGATTTAGGTTTTTCGATAGGGTAGATTGTGATGTCCAGTTCTGCTGCAAACTCGAGTGTGCGGGATAGGCAGGAGTTCTGTTTAGGTTTTCTTTTTCGTATCCTAAGTGCCTTGATATCAGCGCCGAGTAGGGATTGCTAGGAAAGGATGAGTTTTGTGGCTAGGTGACCCATGAGTTGATCTCTTTTGTCTCGTAGCGAAGGTAAGCCTGTTTCTGCGATGATGCAGTTTATGGGTGTCGTGCGGAAAGCGCCGATCGTTCTTGGTGCCGCTGTGTGATACAAGGTTTTTATTTTTTGTAGTGTTTTTTTCGCTGCGAAGCCGTAGACTGGTAGCGCTTGATCGTGCTTAGATAATAATAGTGCTCGTACAATTTTTATTAAGGTGTTGGGATGTGATTGGGATTTTAAACTGGATAAATATTTTACAATGTTGAGTCTATTTGTTATTTGTTTGACTAGTTTGTGTATGTGATTGTTTCAGAGGTTACGTTTATTGATTACTAGGCATAGGATTTTAAGGTTTTCTACGTTTCTTAGGGTGCGATTATTAAATGTTAATGTTGGGGTTTGGGGTTTTTCCGGCAAACGTGTAAATGTTGGCACTTTGTCGGTGATAACTTAGCACCGGATCTGTTGGTCCATTCAAGTAGTTCCCGAAGTAATGTGATGGGTTTGAGCTAGAGTTCGTCTTTGTTTTTGACTTTAGAGAAAATATACAGATCATCTGCATATATGCCAAATTTTTGATTTCTAATTTGTACATTTCTTCCTATGATTTTAAGAATAGTGTAACTAAACGGGGTGATCTTTGTGGGATGTCATTGAACATTCGGTTTGTTGAGGAGAAGTGATTATTGACTCTTACTATAAACTGCCGATTGAATAGGAAGTTTTTGTCATAGTTATATATTTTTGAATCAATTTTGCAGAATCAAACCCTCTTTCAAAGTCGATGCCAACCGGGTTTTGGGATACTAGAAGATTGGTTATGAAGAGTTAAAAGTGAAGAATGATATCCATGGTTCCTTTCCCGTTCTTGAATGCTGTTAGTTTTTCCGAGAGGAGGTTGTTATTTTGGAGAAACCATATGAGCCGGCGGAAGATAATCTTTTCCAGAGTTTTTGCTATGCAGGGAAGCATGGAGATATGTTTGTGGCCATCGATCGTGTTGACGGGTTTGCCTGGTTTATGCAGGGGAAATACAATGGCTAATTTCCAGGCCTGTGGTATGATGGATTGTGACAGTATGTTATTGTAGAGAGTAAGCAGTCGTTTTCTGAGCTTTTGACTTGCATTTTTATGCATAGGGTATTGGATGTTGTCTTTCCCAGGAGTTGTCCTTCTTAGAGTGGAGAGACAGGATTCTAGTTCCAAGCTTGAGGTTGGAGGTTCTATTTCTTTTGCTGATCTGGATAACGTTGTCAAGAGTGGAGTATATGAGTATATGAGTGTTGTGTTGTATGTTGTGTTTCACCAGTAGTGCGAGTGCAAAAAACGGGTGTTAATTTTTAGGTGCTATGATGTTTTTGTCATGTGGAATGTTGGTCTCTTGAAGTGCGATAATTTCGAGGTTTTTCCCGTTAATCAGAAGTTGCAGTTGGTGTAGGTTGTTCAGTTACTTGTTCATGTTCCATTGCACGATGCTGAGGGACATTGATGTTTGCAGAAAGTGTCAAATGCTGACTTCTGTAGTATTTACCCATGTAAATGCTACAGAAGTAAGTTGTGGTATTGTTGAGTACTATAGTTGTTGTTTATAAGCATGTAGAGCTAGGTTTGTCGGTTGGGTTGCAATTGTTTGTGTTTATTGGGCTTTTTACTGCATTAGAGGTAGTTGGTGCTGATGAGCGAAGTGTATCTGATTCTGAAACTGTGTTTGCATTTGTGTTTGTTATTCCAGGTGAGAGATGAATGCAAATCTTTTGACGGTATTGTCTCTTTTGATGGCATCGTGAAGGTTTTCTGTGACTACTGGCAGGGTGGTTGTGGTTGTGGTGGTGGTTGTGTTTGCGTTTCTTTTTTCGACCGCTGTTCTATAGGAATACTTGTTGACTGTTTTGTAGTCTATTATTTTTTGTATTTTCTTCAATGTGGGACATTCTTTGTTGAGCGCTCTGTGGGTTTGGCTGCAATTTATGCATTTTATATCTGTGCAGATAACGGGATCGTGAATTGGGAGCAAGCAGATGTTGCAAGTGGTTGAGTTTTTGCAGAATTTTTTCGGATGACTGAATTTGAAGCAATTTTTACATTGGATTGGTTCGGGGATGTATTGCTTTACTTTAACATTTAGAAAACCAATTTTGATTTCCTGCGGTAAATTGTAGTCGTTGAAGCTGAGTATATGAAGGGGTGTGTTTATCATTTTCTCGTCTATGAATTTTATTATTATTTGGCAGTTTATTACATTGGCGTCTTTCAGGCCTTCTGTTATTGTGTCGTTATCTCAATTGGTTAGAATTGCCGCGTATATAACTTCTTTTAGGGGTTTTTAGATTTTGCCAGAAAGATGCTTCTTCGTTGCGTATATAAGGAAGTGCCTTCATTTTAATGATTTTGTTGGCATCATTTGTGTGTTTGGCAAGTAGTAGTATGTTTCCGTCTCGTGTGAATGATATACTAAGGGAGTCCGATAAAGTTTTGGCTAATGGATTTTGTTAATTTGAAGATGTTGAAATTGTTGAGTGGCTTATGCGCATCGGTGCTTTTAATATTGACAAACTTTGGGGATGGTTTTTTTGTTGAAGTGAAGTGTTTTAGTGGTGGTAAATTATACGAGCCAAACGTGGGGTTGAGTTGTGTAGAACTTTTGGACTTAGTATGTTACAGCTTTATTCTGCGTAACGTTCACTCTTACACCGTAGCCGAATTTGGCCACGGTTTGGGCAATCCCACCCGGCTTAAACCCGCGAAGAGGGGTGTGGGAATAGTTTTCAATAAGGGCGCCACCTGTTTCTGCGCCGAGGCCGCTCTGCCCGCGAATCCGGAAACGGGAACAGGATTCGCGACGACCCAAAACCAACGACCAAATAGGGAGCTTCAAACAAGGGACACAAAAGCCGGAAACGCGACGTCCGCCTCGCCACTTCACACAATAACGACAATCTAATTTACTGAACTAATTTATTTTCTTCTTAAAACTCATCTAATTCCTATCTTTAAATACTACCACTTACTTACAATTTGTTTCTTCTTCTTAAGCCTATTTCCGCCGCACTTAATGGGATAACGCTTGTGGTTCGGTAATGCTGGTAGTGTCAATAACTTTTGACCTAATTGTTGTTGTTGTTGCCGTCTTTTCTACCTTGGCTCCACTCCTCCTATTGACTGTCGGAGAATTCGTACAATCTTGGGAAGCTAGCGTAGATGTCGCTTTCGTCGTTCTATTCCATGTTGTGGGGGTTGGGTTGGTTGGATTCGCTCGTCTGGCTGTTGGAAACACGCGTACACACTATTTTACAGAAAACTCCCTATCACTTATACTATATGAGTGTTCTTCTGGCACTTGGTATTTTTCCAAATTGCTGACCTTCAAAAGTATCCTTTGACTCTACTCAAAACTCTCAGAAAAATATCGTAAATATTCTTATGGATCAATTCTTGAACAATTCACTTCGTGTAAAGGTTTATAAAATTCGGTTTCTTGGTCTCAGCACTCGTCTTTACTTTTTCTATATATTTTCATAACCAAAACTGGGAAATTACTGTAGAAAAATTCTCACTGGAAGATTTGCGTGGTCACGACAGCACACACCGCACTATATTACTCGAAGATCTGAACTTGAAAACTGCACCGCTTAAGCTTCGCACCCAATAAAGACCGACAGCCAAAACGCACTCGCCTTTGACTTCTCCAGCTCCGCACCGACGAAGATCCCGTCAGCTGTTCCGTGACCCTTTTTCCGCGAAAAATCCGATCCCGTTGCTGCATCGACGGTCAATGGCCCACGAGTTTGCTGACCTCATCAAAGCTTCCTAGCTTGGGACCAATTTTGTCGACGCACGTCAGCTGGCGATTGAAGCTTCGTGAGTTTGGCCAGAGCGTTGCACCTTGGTGCGGGGGAATGCTGTGACTGCTGCTTGTGCGATGTGGTTGGAGTGCTGGTGAAATAATCGTGGCAGTCGTTCGCCCTGGTGAATCGCAAGTACCAATGGTTGTGGGTATCACAGGCACATAGGGGACTCCATTGGCGTATCGTAGACCGGGCGGAGCCTGGATTTGGATCTGTAGCGGCGATTGGATGAGCGTTCTTTGTTGCCGTGATTGCTGGCAACTTATCTGCAGGATCTATGACGTTGACTGTAATGCATTTAGCTGTTGAAGATACTTCAATTACACAGCCTCGCGCGCACGGTCAGAAAAACTCTACAAAGCAACCTTACTACCTTCTTAGTTACCTAATCCAATATCCTTCAATACCTACATCTCCTCTATATTTATATAATTCATTAGTATTGCGAACAGATGTTGCTGTTTTCGCTTTCCTCCCGGGTCGGAGTCCATTCAAGGCTATCACTTACTTTGAACAAAACCGGTTTAGAATAACGAAAACTGGCTGGCACACCACTTATCACCACGAGCGCTGGGTACAGGCTGTGAAATAAGTAAAAAATAGTGTTTGCTTATGAAATGAATAAACAAATTGATTGTAGTTGTTTATTGTTCAAAATTTTGATTTCCAATCTTTTACCATCACAGTGGACACAAAAAACAATTGACGAAAATAATATTTAATAGCTTATCCTAACTTCTGTTCCTTTTTAGTAAAGTAGGTAGTAATAAAACATCATTAAAACAAACATAGTAATCCATACTTCTTCATTCCTGGAGGCGGTTCGACAAGAAAAGTCTATAAATAAAAATTAAAAGTAAATATTATTTTAAATCGTGACTTATTATATATCAAAGATCAAAAAAGTATTTAGCAATGAATCTAACATAGTGTGTGTAACTATATGTAAGTTTAACAATATGTAGATGGTATATTATTTTAAAATGTGAAAATCGTCAAACAAATAGCTAATCAGAATCTATTCTCGATGCAAATTGAAGTTAATTAGGAATAGTATGGCTGTAAACGGCATTAAGATTCTTTAAAACTCTTCAAGCATCTCGAATCACAGTTAACTCGTGTAAATTTATGTTCAATCATAAAATCCTCTAATATGAACAGTATGTCTCAGATATGAAACGCGTGTCTCAGATAACAAGTGACTTGTTTACGATTGACAATAGTGAAAGTAGAGCCAAATTATGAAAATTCTCGTAGAATTAGCTACAGTGCTAGCATTGCTTAATTTACGACCCAAAAATGAAATTGCCATAGTCTTATCAATAAGAGTTTAGAGAGAGCTGTTGTCCGTCATGCTTTGTCACATTCAGTTAGCACATTTCATTGAAGTTAATTTCGCCAAAATCAAACCGAATTTCATATACGTCTTACGAATCGAGGCCGTGTTCCTCTATACGCACCCCTGAAAAAAAGTCATAGAAAGTTTCTGGCAAGTTGAGGGTGTTTTGTTAGAGGTATGAAACTTTCATAAGGTATAAGTTAATAAATTTACAACGTAGAGCAAATAAAAAAATATATTTAGGGCTGAGCGCGTTATTCATTGATTTAAGGATTACAAAAGACTGATTTAGACTAATAATACAATTAACTCTACAACTAGCAAAAAACCGATACGCCAGCAAAGATCGTGGAATTGCATTGATTCACTTACGGAAACAATGCAATCAAAGCGTCAGCATTGATTGGTGACGCGTGTAGCCACTTACGGATACAATGCAATCATAACGTCAGCATTAATTGGTGGCGCGTTTAGGTGCTAACTTTAATCTGTCATTGTAACTGTTAAACTTCACGGTAACTTTGGCACTATATTTAATTTTATGTGAAAAATTATCAGGCAGAGATTTACACCCGAAAAACGCCTCACTAAAGTGGAAATTTATTCCTGAAATTCCCGTTCTTTGTACCAAATTTAAGGACACTTCGTCCAATTTATGGTGCTCATAATCGTCCATTTGAGCAGCTCATACGCAAAACGACGGAAAAATATATGTCCACGTATATTTTATTGGACAATGTTCATCGAACACAAGCTCGTACAGGGAGTACCGTAGTGTAGTGTTAGTTCAGGATCCAAATGTATCGATTCGACACCGTTCTCAACAACTTGGTCTTTGTCTGTCCATTACATGGAAAATTGCAAGTTACGATCTTGGACTTA
Organism: Oxycera nigricornis; assembly: GCA_963942545.1. Lineage (NCBI taxonomy): Eukaryota > Metazoa > Arthropoda > Insecta > Diptera > Stratiomyidae > Oxycera > Oxycera nigricornis. Next base: position 62,653,934 of record OZ012660.1, on the reverse strand, counting down.
AGCCCTATGAGATCCAACTAGTACAGCAAGTGATGCTATCGTTTGGGTCTGTGGGTGCCCTGAGAATGATTTGGAGGTAAAGCCGAGTTTTTACCTTCAAATAATTTTTAGCGACGAGCCTCATTTCAAGCTTACTGAGTTCGTAAATAAGCAATTTTGCCACTTTCAGTGTGAGAATAATCCTCAAGAGGCTTTGAAAGCTCCATTACACCGTGAAAAAGTCAATGTATGGTGCAGTTTGCATTCTGGTGGTGTTACTGCTAACGGCAATCGATACCGACAAATGATTCGTATTTTTTTGATTCCCACCATTAATGCCAATTTTCTGAGGGGCACATGGTTCCACCAAAATGCCGCAACATGCAATACATCGCGTGAAAACATTACTTTATTGAGCTGAATCTTGGGTTTTAAAGAATCATCTGAAGAAATGTACATGTAAACTGGTCACCCAGATCATGTGATTGGACTACTTTTTGTTAATTTACGTCAGATAACTTGTCAATGCCGACATATCAGAAACTATTGATGACCTAAAAGCTAATATGGTCAATAAGGGGAAATAAGGCCGAATATACTGGCCTTCCTAAGACGCAGTCGTGCTTTTCACATGTTTGAAATTATTTTTAAACACTAAATGCCACCAAACTTTAGAGCTAATAAGGCCAAAAATGGCCGATTTACAAATTTATTTATGTTTTATCTGTGAGTGAACTTTCTTGCCTCTTAAAAAACACTTAAAATGGGGTAGTCAGAAATATACAAGTGTTTTCAGCGATAAAAAGCAGCTACAAATGTTTGCGGTTTCACGTCACATCTGCAAAATCAAAAAAAAATATCACTTACATGTTGTTGTGAAACCTTTTTCTGAAGTTGCGTCATGGGGTTGCGAAATTGAAACAGAAGAGTCACGTCACACGTTATCTTACAAAAATATTTTCGTACACAAAACATAGAATACCATGCTACAATGTAAAAAACCTTCGTAGGGAGAGAAAATCACTCGCGGGAGGAAGAGAGAAAGGAAGAAAAATATCGATAGCGATCGTGACAACGTTATTTTTACGGATGTAACTTTTATTTGAAGATGCTATGGTACCTCATTTTGTGCCTAGTGCAACACCACTAATAGGTAGTGGAAATGGAAGGTTAAACATCCGATGAAGGTTCGCTTTCGGAAATGTATGTCCAAACATGATTTTGGTAGTTGCACCTATTTCTATAACATCAATGCAAAGATAATCGTGGAGATTTACACGAAATCTCTGTTACTGACAGACACATCTATCGAGATGATAGCAACCCTTTACATCGCAGCAAGTTGTGGACTCTATGGAAAAATCAGTCTAGCACCGACAAGCTCGACTAGCTCTCGCATTTAGCCGATGAGAATCCGATAGAGAATGTGTAGGCATTTATTAAGCGCAAGGTGTGTGGAAGAAAAATATTTAATTTAAAGCAAATGTTTCAAGAAGTTTGACGCATATGGAGTAACCTCTTATATGAATATGATAAAAATTCGGTTAAATTTATGCCTTGGAGGCAGTGGCGGCTCGTGGGAGTTAAGTATGTTGGGGCTACTGGTACGAATTTTTCTATCACCAATATACGTTCTTATGTGAGTTTCCACTCCACCCAAGAGGTACCACATGTGGAGCGTGAAGCGATTTTAAGTGATCGGTTTCCCCAAAAGTAGATTCGCTGGCAATCAAAGATATATTCCTATTATCGTGTTTTGGATAACATTTTTAAAAGTTCGGTGCACTCTGAATAAAAAAAAATGTTTAAAAACATTTGAATTCTTCCAACGAAACAACTTTTAGGCCTATCGCATTTTTACAATGAATAATGTCTCTATAAAAATAAATGTACCAAAAACAATAATAACAATCAAAAAAACTAGTAATAAATAAATTCAACAAAAACAACAATAACAAGAGCAAAAACCATCAATAAATAAATTCAGCAAAAATAGTTTGACGTTGTATATAGGTCTTCAGTCAACATCAATAACAAAAGCAATTTCTTTTATCTAGATGTTATTTGTATAAATATTCAGCACGTGGATTTTTTTGTTAAGCAAACAAGTCAATCACCCTTTCATTCATTCTGGGTATTTCTTTAATGAATTTATTACAAACAGAGAGTACTGCAAGCGAATTGAGACGACTTTGGTGCATGGTGCTCGATTTGTAACTTTTGACATTTTTTTAGGGTATTGAAGCATATTTCCGACTCTGCAGTAGTAACCGGCGTTGTTAAAACTATTTCTATTAACTTACTTGTTTCTTGGAAAGACTAACAAAGGTTATTATCTCTAAAAAATTGTAAAGCTGAACAATGGAAGACAGATTTTGAAACATTTCGTTCGAATAGCGTAATATTAATATTAATTAAATTTTCTACCGAATTCATATTTTGAAAATACCGATTTTTTTTTACTAAAATTGAAATTCAAACTTCTAGTAAGTTTTAACACATGCAAGGAAAATCTTGTTAATTATTTATTTAATCAAAATCATAAATACCATAACCCTTTTCTGAAACAAACTTTAAGCACTACAAAACTTTAAAAAATACCAAACACTACGAAGGCACACTAAGTATTAATACCATGCACTACACTGATGAGACTTTTTGCATTAAAAGTCATCACCTTCACCTCCTTCAGCCCGTCGTAAAAACATGTTGCTCATGCCTGCTCAAAAGTGTTTTCCAGCCATGCCAAGACTAAACGTTGTCGAAGCACTGAACGGGCTGCATATGATTAGCCCGTCCACGATGTATACACATGTTACTTCAAACACGCAGCCATTCAAATCGAAATACTCGCTTTCGGGGCTACATGCAAGTTATCACATTCCCTCTTGCCCCACACTCCTTTTTACCTTTCATCAAAGCCAAGTACATCAGACAATGGACCTACATTCCATATATTGCCAATTGTGCAATTTGTCCAACAGGTGAGCAACATCGCGACCTGTACCGATTCACATTGAACTAGGTGTTGCAATGTTGAATTGTTGCGATTACATATTTTATTTAGTCTTAAGTTGCATTTTTTATCTATAGTATAAATGAATGTAAGCGCCTAGCTTTAAGCGTTCTCATTGTTATAATTGAAGTCGAATAAACGCATTCATTAAATCTAAGCGTTTTATGTTTTTTATAAAGTTTCCTGAGGATAAATCTAACTGGCGCCCGAGCAAATTTACATTACTGTCCCCCCGAGAACACAGTATATCGGTTGATTAATAGTGAAAGTCAAAACTAATTCCTTACTTAATTAATTTCCTTATCTAGCGAAAGTTGAGCAATAGTTTCCGTTGCCACGAGATCACAGCTTACTTTATTAATGTGCTCCACGGTATTCGCGATAAGAACAAGGAAAAATAGTGAAGTGTCGAGAAGCGGAAAACATAATAGCTGAGAATATTGCCGTAGCTGCATCCCGGAGGTGATCTGATCAAGCCCCATTAGTAGGCGCTAACCAACACTACACCCATCAACGGCCTGCGCTAAACAGGAATAATGCGGACGGTCCTGAATAGGACACATGGAATATTTCATCTTTATGTAAGCTTATATCTAGTATTTCACTGTTAAATTTTTAAATATATTTAATAGGTTAAGATTATTATATTTGTTTGAAATAATTGTGGAATTAATAAGAGAAAATATACTTGTTGAAAATTTAAATCGAAAATTTGTGCAAATTAGTGTGAGCCAAGGTCAATGTGCTGAGGATTTTTCTAAAAAAAAATTAGTGCTACTAGCAAAACCTGAGTGAACCGAGAAAGAAGAGCATTCACACTATCGGTACAGTCCATCACAAGTTCGATCTCGATCAGCGAAAATTTCTTTGAGATCGATCGTTACTGGAGCGGTACCGGACCGGGACTTGACTGTTACCGATAGTGTGAATGCACACATTTGGTTCTTAGTTGAGGATATTTTACCAGACCGAGACCGAACCGAGACCGAACTGTGACCGGCACTATAGTGTGAATCAAGCCTAAACCTTTTCATATTTCCGATCCATTTCCGCAACCTAAGCAAGAGAACCTCAATTGATAAAAAAATGGAAACAATTCAGGACACTTTGAGTGAGAACCTCCATTGATAAAAAAATGGAAACAATTCAGGACACTTTGAGACAATTAACTGGGGCGGTTAATGCGCAGATTGAAATTTCGAGAAGAAAAAACAGAAGCAAGATTGTTGGCTCTAGAAAGTGCAACTAGATCTCTGTCCTCTAATCCTCAAGTTCAATCAGCTCCCACACTTCCTAAAACAGAAAAAGATTTGGACGATATCAGGAAACTCCCTGATTGTGTTAGAGATCTGCAAGTATTTGATGGTAACCCAATCCATTATGTTTCATGGGTTCATAGTGTCAAGACTATTTTGGCTGATTACCAAATCGTCCGGCAGAAACCAATATATAGGGCCATTCTTCGTCACATAAGACATCTCATCTCGTACAATATTTTCGACGACGATTGGTCCAACATTAACACTGCCTATCACTCCATTATGCGGATAAGCGTGACGTTCGCACACTGGACCATCAACTCCATTCAATGTATCAAGGTTATAAAAGTGTCGATGAATTTTATGCAGCAGTGAACCACCAGCTTTCTTTGCTGGTAAATAAGATAAAAACTGAAGAGCATTCTCAGGAAACAATCACGGCACTGACAGAGAATTATAGAAATAGGGCATGAGATGTGTTTATAAGGGGTTTAAAAGGTGACATTTCGAGAATGTTGGTAGTTCAAAAGCCGCAAACTCTTCCTGAGGCATATGCCTCATGCCTAGAGTTCCGAAATCTTAACTTTAGGAATGTTTACATTCATCAAAGAAATCTTAATAATTCTATATCATCCCCAATTAAACAAATGTTCAGTTCGCATCGTGAATTTATTGGACCTAGAAACCCACCAACTCATCAGCAGTTAGGTGTGGTGGAGCGAAACCAAATGTATAAGATTCGATTCAAAAGCTTACCACAGCCGAATCCACGAAATCCTCCACCCAGGCCTGTAAATTCTAAGCCTCCAACCCCTATGGATGTAGATAAATCAATTCAGACTCGACAAGTAGATTATGTGAACAGACCATATAATTTCTATCCAAGCAAGCGTCCAAGTGAATCTATAAATCTGCCTAAGAAAATGCAACGTTTTTACAATTTGGAATCGCAAGAGCATGTTACTAATTCTTATTTTAATCGTGAATATTCTAGCTATGATAACCTAGAAACTCAAAACGAGAATTATTTTAATCAGATTGAGGAATGCGAACCCGTATTGGAAGAAAACCAACGAAATTTTATGATGGACGCCTCTCTAGCGTTCCATACTTAGAATATCGTACTCGAAAAGGTAGAATTCTTAAATTTTTGGTGGATACAGGCGCAAATAAAATTTTTATTTCGGTCGACATTTCCCATAGCGCCAAGCCATTGACGAAACCCTTTAAAATTCAATCTGCCGCGGGAGAAATTCTTATAACTAACAAGGTTACTGGCAAATTCTTTGAAAGTGTCGGAAATCACACGTACTTAGATTTTTACGTTCTACCTGGTCTAAAATCATTCGACGGCATAATTGGCGACAATACCTTTAAGGAACTTAATGCGGTTATCGATAGGAAAAATAATACCCTTAAAATTTTGCCAAACGTCAAAATTACGCTGAAGGCAAGAGAGTCTAAGCAAGTAAACAGCATTGTAGCAGAAACTGATCACCTCAGTATTGAATTGAAAAAAAATTACAAAAGTTACTTGACAAGCACAGTGAGATTTTCGGTCCTTTTAGTGATGGTGAAATGGCAAAAACAAATGTAAGAGCGGAAAACAAAACCTCAACTTTCGACCCAACTTTACACTAAGTCGTATCCCTATCCTGTTAATTTGAGAAATGAAGCTGAAAAGTAGATATTCAAAATGCTTACTGATGGCATTATACGTCCTTCAAATAGTGCGCATAATTCACCTACTTGGATTGTACCGAAAAAAAACAAATTCTTTAGGGGAAAAGCAGTACAGGCTTGTAGTGGACTTCAAGAGACTGAATGCAGTCACTATTTCAGATACATATCCAATTCCGGATATCACTAACACTCTAGCAAGTTTCGGAAGTTCCAAATATTTCACAACACTTGATTTAACATCAGGGTTCCACCAAATCAGGATGAAGGAGAGCGATATTGCTAAAGCTGCTTTCTCAACTGCAAACGGAAAATACGAATTTACGAGACTTTCGTTTGGTCTAAAAAATGCTCCGGCTATCTTCCAACGGATGATAGACGATGTGTTAAAACCATTCATTGGGAAGTTACGTTATGTTTATATTGATGATATTATCATCTTGGGTGAAACGGAGGAACAACATTTAGAAAATCTACAAACTATACTTAACCAGTTAAATAAAGCAAATCTTAAAGTCAATCTGGAAAAATCGAAATTCTTAAGAACTAAGGTAGAATTTCTGGGATATGTTATCTCCCAGAAGGGTATATTACCATATCCGAATAAAATTTCGGCAATTCAAAAAATCAAGCCCCCGACAAATCTTAAAGATTTAAAAGCTTTCCTTGGCCTAGCCTCATATTACAGGAAGTTTATTAGAGACTTTGCCAAAATTGCAAAACCCTTAACCAATATTACAAATGAAGAAAATGCTCAGGTTAAAGCTAGTCAGTCTAAAAAAAGAAAAATTCGGTTTGGACCATCAGAATTAAAAGCCTTTGAAGATTTGAAAGAACTTCTTACTTCTTCAGAAGTTGTAACGTTCCCTGACTTTGAAAAACCATTTCTTTTGACCACCGATGCGTCAAATCATGCGATTGGAGCAGTATTATCGCAAGGCGAAGTGGTAAATGACAAACCCATCATTTAAATTTCGAGATCATTAAACAAAACTGAAGAGAATTATGCCACAAACGAAAAAGAGTTGTTGGCTATTGTTTGGGCCCTCGACAAACTTAGGGCTTACCTTTATGGGGGAAAAAAGTTAAAATTTTAACAGATCACCAGCCGCTCACATTCGCTTTGAGTAATAGCAATCAAATAGCTTTGTCAACAATAAACAATAAACAATCATAATGCAAAGCTCAAGCGATGGAAAGCAAGAATCGAGGAATTTAATTATGAGTTGATATACAGGCCCGGTAAAACTAATGTTGTAGCCGATGCCCTCTCTAGACTGCCCTTGGAAGCAAACATTCTAAGTTCCGACTCTGCAACGGCACACAGTGCAGAAGAAGACAGTAGTGATCTTATTCCCCACACAGAGGCTCCCATAAATGTATTTAAAAACCAAATTACTTTATCGATAGGTAAGAAGATAAGTGCCTATCAGCAACCACACCCGACGTATAACAGGCATTATATTCGGTTAGGAGATATGAATAAAGCTACTTTAATCAAAATATTGAAGGAAAACTTAAACCCTAATGTTGTTAATGAAATTAAAATTTCCGAGGGATTTTTTCAACTGCTTCAGGAAGTTTTTAAGAAAAAAATTTCGAAATTTAAAATTCGCATTACCCAAAGAGTCGTGAAAGACATTTCAAACGAAGATAACCAAATTCAAATTATTCAACAAGCCGCGAGGTGCGACCCTTGAGGTCCACACGGTCAACTTCCCAGTAATATCTACATAGATATTAAAAATATTAAACACGATAATAATTATGGAAATAATATTAATTTTAATAATAAAAATTTACCTCTCATAAAAGCTATTGGAATGACTTAATATTCATCGTACCATCTACGCGAGCGTCAATTGATTACGTAAAGTTTTTCGTGGATTGGTTTGATTGAATATTCACGTGGATCTATCGGAGGGGGGACAGGTTACAAAGCCTTTCTACGTTATTTGTTATTTTCATATCGATACTTGAAGAACAAAACAACGCTAACAAAAATGAATGCAGTTTTTGTTATTACGCTCACTTAAGAGATTTTGTCGCGTGATGGCCATTTTGAATAGTTGCGGTCAAAATTGCCAGCATTTTGGCATAATCACTGAATTTGTATTTTTTCACGATTTTACATCAATGAAACGTTTTGAGAAACATTGATTATGCAATCAAAAATAGGTTCAATTGCATGTAAAAAGTAAAATATATGTATTTCAAATGATGAAGGAAGTAACTGAAATTTTACGAATACTAAAGAACAAAACTCCTAAAAACTACAACTTTTTATTTGATGAAAGCTTTTCAAACCATATGATCTTAAAAAGTGTTGACTACAAAATATTTTACCATTCAAAATGTTGATTACCACAATTGCAAATTTGATTTGATTTGTATTGGTTTTCAAAATTTAAGCAGGTTTTTTCATTAAAGTTAAAACACGGTTCTCTGAAGACTATTAAAAATCTCCGCAAATTATGCAAATAATAATAAACTTTGATTGTCTTTACAACAATGTCTTAAGAATAAGAGATTTAAGGTATACAAATTCGTATGAACCCTTTTTACATGGTGACTTTGAATGATTTTTTTATTTTTAATTCAATTTGTTTTGAAATCATGAGAAAATATTTTGCTGGTCTCTCTACAGAAATTGATAAAAGTTTATAAATTTTATAAACATTTATTATTACGATGTTAATTTTATTAACTACTAGCTGCCCGGACAGACTCCGTTCTGTCAAAAGTTATTGGTCTGTCGCAGTCCAATAGAAAAAATTAATTTTATTAATTAAAAATTAAAATTCTTTTTTTTTTAATTTTTCTCTCCGTAAGAACCATCCTTGTGCCTTAAGGAAAATATATTTAAAAAAATAGCCGCATCAGTCGAGGCGTTCTCGAGTTTTGTGCTTAGCAACACATTTGGCTATTCATTTTTATTTATATAGATTAGCTAATTTTTTTATGAAAAAAATCCACTAATTTTCAATATTTTTTTCTTAAATTAAAAAAATGGCTTCAAAGATTCTTTTTTCAAATTTAAAAACATCATTAAAATGTTAATATGTGTCGATTGATTTCTTAATGATGCAAAGATTATATTTGGTGCTCGAGATATAATGAATGACATAAATGACCATAAAGGTCATGATGACTTTTAATGATTTTTTATTTTTAATTTATTTTATTTGTAATAATGAAAATAGTAGTTTTTTTACAACAACTGTTTGGAGTATATAAATTATATAAACATTTACTACTGCGTGTTGAAAATCAAGTTAAAAATTTGATGTTTTTGAAAAAAACCCTAAATTTTTTCATTTTTTTTCAAAAAATTAAAAAACTGCTCTAACGATTTTTTTAAAAATTTGACGGAATCACGTAAATATTAATACGCGTCGATTGCAACCTTAGTGATAAGAATCGCATGTTTGGTTCGTGAGATATAGCGCATAACATGGTTGACCTTCAAAGGGTGAAAACAGCAAACCCCCCCGACCGAAGTTTTCCAAAAACTGATCAGCTCTTAAGATTGCAAAGACGCTTCGATTGACACGTTAACAAAGTCGATACAACTTTGTTTACGTGAGTTATGCTCGTAGAAAAACTGCCCGCGAACGCACATACGTACGTACGTACATACACACACACACACATACATACTTCTTTCTAAAAACACTTTATATATACTCTATAAACCTCAAAACGTAAAGAAAAGTTGAAAATTTCAATTTGGATTTTCGAGGCGATTACAAGAACCCATATACTGGGAAGATAACAAGAGCATCGCAGGACTCATAGGAACTATAGGGAAAATAAAGAACAGATATTGGAGGAGTATTATTTTCCAAGAATGAGTAAATTAATTAAAAAATACGTGGCAACATGCGACAATTGTAATGGGAATAAATATGACAGACATCCATTAAAACCGGAATTACAGGAAACACCTGTCCCAGAGTATCCAACACAAATCTTACAGATGGACATTTCCGAGATTTCTGGTGAAAAATATCTGACATGTATAGATAAATTTAGTAAATTCACGAAATTTTTCCGTTTAAAGAATAAATCCGTCTTGCATCTTCGCGAAAAGATAATTAAAATGCTTCATTATTTCACCGTTCCTAAAATACTGGTTTCGGACAACGAGCCAAGCTTCATTAGTCCAACGATTTTAAATTACCTTGAGGCATTAGCGATAGTTGTGTATTTGACACCTCCTCAAAAAAGTGAAGTCAATGGTACAGCAGAACGACTTCATTCAACAATTCTGGAACTTTTGAGGTGCTTCCAACAAGAATTTCCTGACCTTTCTCTTAACGAAGCAATAAACGTCACTGTAGACATATACAATAATTCCTTTCATTCTGTCACTGGGAAAAAACCAGTTGATATTTTCTTCGCTAGGTCACAGCGCATAAATTATCAGAATTTGATTGATTTTAAAGACAAGCTAAATAAAGACGTTAAATATGAAACCTTGAGAAAACAAAAAAAATCAAATTAGTAGTCATAATCAGAAGAAACCAATTATGACGAGGTAGCTAATAGCATGAAACTAGTAGTGCAACACCGAATCAATATGTAGAACAAGTATTTTAGTACTCCAACTCAACCATCGCATTTCTGAAGTGGAGATGTTAATAGATCAATTAAGAGATAGGAAAGTACATAGGCCTAAAAGATCAATAAACTGGTTAGGGTCTGCCTGGAAGTGGCTTGCTGGAAGCCAAGATGCCACTGACTGGGATAGTATTGTGAAGAGTCAAAATAAAATTGTAGAGAATAACAACAACCAATACAAAATTAATAAATATATTAGCAAGGTATCTACAGAATTACTCGAATATTACAACAAAATTGTTGCTGATTTTACAACCTTAAATAACGATAAGTACGAACAAACGTTGTTCAATAAAATGACAATTTTAAAGGAAGAAATTCAGGAAATTGTACTTGCCAACCAACTTGCTAAGAAAGGAATTGTGAATTCAAATCTTTTGGATAGTGTAGAAGTAAATGAGATTCTTGCTCAGGTCGAAACACTTCCGTACGGTAATGATATTCAGGCTATCGAATATGCAGAACCTATGGTGCTTGTGAAGGATTATATGCTTCTTTATGTTATATCTTTACCGAAAACTGGAAGTATCGATTACAATCACCTTCTGATTCGTCCTACTATAAGAAACAGTAAGATGATTTATGTCAATTTTTCTAGTTTGTTTGTGCCGCGACAAGAAAAGTATGGTATAAATGGAAAGTGTTCCGAAATCCACTGCATAACCATCTGCAATAGGAATCAGTTGCAAAACCTACAATCCGCGTAATGCCTTTCTCAAGTGTTAGAAGGAACCGATTCGACATGTGACTACCAGTTTCACAATAAACCCATAGTTGAACTCATAAACGAAAATACCTCACATTTAACAAATTTTATTGGTAGACTTAAGCACGGCAGTATGACTAGATTTCTCAATGGCACATTCCTAATTAATTTCCAAAATGACAAAGTCCAAATCAACAATATGGAATACACAAGTAGGAAGGTAAAGAATTTTCAGCTATTACCACCAATTTTGAATAGTAATTTAACTGAAAATGACGTAAGAGTCGATCTTGAATACTTACATAGACTCCACATAACTAATATAAAAAACTTAAAGATCTAGCTTCCAAAAATATTGTATCTGTTGCCTCCGACTCTGTAATTTTAATTTTAATTTTATCACTGGCTGTCATCCTGTATCTCTTTTTACGACGTAAAGCCCCCTCAGTTAAACTAAAAGCCAGTCTACGTTGCTCTATCCCGGATCCCATTAAGTTACAATTCTAATCTGTGGGACACAGATATTTAAGGAGGGAGGAGTTATCACATTCCCTCTTGCCCTGCACTCCCTTTTTCCTTGCATCAAAGCCAAGTACATTAGACAATTGACCTACATACCATACATTGCCAATTGTGCAATTTGTCCAACAGGTGAACAACATCGCGACCTGTTCCGATGCACATTGAACTAGGTGTTGCAATGTTGAATTGTTGCGATTACATATTTTATTTAGTCTTAAGTTGCATTTTTACCTATAGTATAAATAAATGTAAGCGCCTAGCTTTAAGCGTTCTCATTGTCATAATCGAAGTCGAATAAACGCATTCATTAAATCGAAGCGTTTTATTTTTTTATAAAGTTTCCTGAGGATAAATCTAGCTTGCATGTAGCCCCTTCCTCATAGTAAAGGTGGAAAATTGTCAAAGAGAAAATAAGTTTGAATTTTACTCTCAGCTTTTACTCAGTGCGGGTACAACGAATCGTGTCGAAGAGAAAAACAAATTGTTCTACAGTGCGTTGCAAGAAGATTATGTGAAAGTAAAATACAGCATGAGCGAAAAAAATGCTACATTATATTTTGAAATGAAATTAAATTATGAAAACTATATTGTAATCTATAATGATATTTTATTACATTTGCACTAATATAGGCTCATCAATCAGTGGTGGGGCTGAGCGACACTAGCCCCAAAGGTAGAGCCGCCACTGCTTCGAGGTACCAAGCAAATATTGGATCATGTGGCGACTGGAAAAAATGATGATTAAATTGCATTTTGGTCCAGATTAAAAACAATTTATTCATGTATAAAACAAAAGTTTTTAACAAAATTTGTAACAAATTATGCCGTTCACGCTCTTATTCGACAGATGGTAAATCAATGACACATAAAACGATCACTTAGAAGATGGAACAATTATCTTTAAACGTCTCAGCGCAGATAAACTACTTCGGTCTCTGGAAGGCTAACAATAAGATGATTATTGCCATTTCAACTTAATTTTGCTCAAAAGCCCTCACTTTTAAATTGCTTAGTCTTGAACCTATTAAATTATAACTGATTTCAATGACTAAAATGTACATTTTGAAAGCCTTTGATACTTGAAATACAATTTTCCCCATCATATTTCGCGAAGTGCGAGCTTCAAATAAATGTTATTTCCTATAGAGTGATTCGCGGAAGACGCCTCAATAATATTATTACTTCTAAGTCTTTGCAAATGTCAAATAATCGCAGGCTCTTTCCAACTTTCTCCTATTTTGGTGATTTATTTTTTATAGGACATCAACGTAGGTATTTCGTGTATTAGTTTAGTGGAATGACTTTACTTACTACCATTAGTGTCAACGCAAATTTTAACTTTTTCGTCTTCAGTGTAACCGAATCGGCACTGACAAATCGAGTTTCGGCACTCAATGCGATGCAGATATTTCTGTGAATAGCACTCAGAAGTCGTACTGCAAAAACTTCCAATCTCTAAAATAATACAATATATGATCAGCAGCAATACATTTGTATTCGCCTACCTGTTTTCATGTAGCACGTGTTGTCGTTCAAATGGCTATCATTGGTACAATCACATTTATTGTCGATACACCTTGCGAGGCCTCCCATGAATGGTTGACATTGAATATTTTGTAAACAGAACTCACCCACTGATGTAGCTGAAAAAATAAGAGAAGAAAATTTTGTGTTATTTGATTGGTTTAAATTACGATTTCAAATAATCGAAAATTGGAAACTGTTCTTCAAAATTTTCTATATTTCTGATGACGCAGGATACTTATCTACTATTCAAATATGCTAATCGAGTAGTTTATCAATTTTAGCAGTGTTTGGTTTGATTGTATGGTTTATATTGCTTCGAAGTGGTGCATTCTGGGTAAGGCAAAATGATCGAAACTGGTACATTCAAGGACTATGATGATATTGATTCTTGAATATGTATTCTGTGAAATTTGTTGATGGTTATGGTTTTTCGATTGAGCCACTACTCGTTGCGGTGCTGCAAGAATGGCATCAGAGAGCCGACGACTGCAGGCTTTGAGTAGAGAGCATTGAAGTAAGAGAAGAGGAAACGAAATACCCGTGTCGGTGTGTATATGTGAATGAAACCAAAAAGGTTTAAATTTATAGTCACACTCTTTTTCTTTTTGTTCAGCTGGTGCCTTCCTAAATGTCAAAATGGTAAACGATTAGCGCGCGAAAGTGGTAAAAGTGGTCATTCCGCAATTAATCTAGTTTTTTAGTGCGAAAACAATAGCATTTGCGAATGAAAAGTGACTGGAGCCAAATATATTGAAAGTGATTAAAATAAAGGACTCTAAAATTGATTAGATGCAAAATGAAGTGCGCTGTGATTTCGTGCGAAAACAGCCTTCGGCGACGGCCAGAAGGTAAGTGAAGACATGTTAAATGAAGTGTAGTAATGATAATTGTTGTTATATTTATTTTAGATAGTGGATGCCTGGTTTTACAGAATATGATGTCAATGTAAGTCGAAACTTAGAAAGTCTAGCCGCCATGGATGTGTCCGCTGGTTTTCATGGCGGATCGATCGACACTTCCACTTTGGGTTGACATGGCCGTAGCCTCCTTCTTGCTGATTACATTTATCTTTGGTCGAAGATACTCGAATCTTTGCTTACTGAGCGGTTTTGTCAATATGTCGGCTATTTGCTCGTTAGTATTTACATATACGATTTCAAAGTTCTTGCGCTCGTGATGATCCTTGACAAAATGGTATCGCACTTCGATGTGTTCCGAGTTCCTAGATATCAGTGGGTTTTTAATGAAATTTATCGCACTTTGGTTATCAATGTGCATTATAGGAACTTCTACTTTGCTCCTGACTAGTGTTTTAAGGAGCCTATTTGACCAGATCAACTCTTTACTCGTTTGACTTGCCGCGATATATTCGGATTCCGTAGTGGATAACGCGACCGACCTTTGTTTTTGCGAACCCCACCCGACTGTGGCATTTGCAACTTTCACGATAAACCCACTCGTTGATTTTCTCGTTTGTCTATCACCGGCAAAATCCGCGTCGCTATAAGCGTTTATTCGCATTTTTACGTGTTCTCCCGGGAACCAAATGCCGTGGGTCACCGTGCCCTTTAAATATTTCAGGATTCGTTTGATCGCGTTCCAGTGCAGGCTTGGGTCCTCCAAGCTCAGGTTGGCATGTTGATCAGCCGGAATTGCGACAGAGTTCGCATCGTCCATCCGAAAGCGATCCAGGATTCTCTGAGCGTACGTCGCTTGGTTGACAAATATCGATCCGTCGTCGTACTGATCAATCTCCATTCCAAAAAAAAGTGCCCAGAGGTGATGCGATTATCCGTATCGCCGCCGATAAGTACTGCAATAACTTCGTAATTTTACTTGGATTCGTCGAAGCGATTAAACCGTCATCTATGTAGATTGTGAGTATCAACATTTCACTGTCATCGTGTGAAACGAACACGCACGGATCTTCCGACGTCGCGATTAAATTGAATTTCTTCAAACAGTCGACGAATTTTCGGTTCCAGCATCTTGCTGATTGTTTTAATCCGTAGAGTGCTTTTCGTAGCCTGGTTGTTCCATATATATCTGCTCGGTGAGGTCGCCATTGAGGTAAGCTGTCTTTACGTCGAATTGCATAAGTTGCATTTTCGACGTGGCTGCTACCGCAAGAATCGTTCGGATCGACCCGAATTTTACTACCGGGCTAAACGTCTCCTCGTAATCGATGCCTGGTCTCTGCGAGAAACCCTTGATCACGAGCCTCGCTTTGAAACGCTCCTTTCGATTACCGACGGCCGGTTTTTTGCGGAAAACCCAACGATTCGGTAGAACTTTCGCTCCTGTTGGAGGACGAACCAGGTCCCACGTCGCGTTTTTGCGCAATGACGTCATTTCTTCATCTATTGCATTTATCCAGTTTGCGCGGTTTGGGCCTTTTATTGCTTCATGGTAATCTTTCGGTTCTGCTTCCTCGGCGACGAAAATGTTCTCGTAATCAAATTCGTAGTCTTCATACTTTTGCGGTGGGCGTAGCTCTGCTCGATTACGCAATTACCGTTTTTCTCCCGAGGTGCCTGGCATGTTGTCGTTGTCCCTACGTTGGTCTATTTGGTCCTTAGCCTTCTCTTCGTCGTTTCTTCGGTCAAACGTTCCTGGTGTATCTTCACCGGTTACATAGTCGCCGCTCGAACTTTCTTCGGATGGATCGTCATCTGATTTTTCATCGAATTGGTCGCCGTTGATCAATTCTCCCTCGCAGTCGAGTTGTTCGTTTCCGTTCGTTTTATTTGCCGTGCGGATTGTCGTGTTTTTCCTTTTCTTGCTTTTTAAAATTTGATTTTCCCTCCGAGATAAATTGCACGTCTCGATGTATATCGACCTTTCCTTGCGTAGGAAACCAGACACGATAGCCCTTCGTATTTTCGTCGTAGCCGACAAAAATGCCTTTTCTTGCCTTCGCGCTCCATTTCTGACGCTTTTGTTTTGGAACGTGTGTCCACACTTCCGTTCCGAAAATTCTGTATTCCATTTTCTTCGGTTTTTCTCCGATTCAGAGCTCGTGCGGAGTTTTATCTTTCGTACCGCTCCTCCCAGTACGATTGAGTACGTATGTTGCTGTATTTACAGCTTCCGCCCACAGCTTTACGTCCAATTGTCTCGAGTATATCATACTCCTTGCTGCTCCGACGATGGTTCTGTTTTCTCGTTCGATTGCACCGTTTTGTTCCGGCGTGTACGCGACGGACGTCTCGTGTTTGATGCCGTACCGTTGCATGATCGCTCGCATTTCGTTATTGACGAACTCCAACCCGTTGTCCGTTCTGAGAATTTTTATTTTTCGGTTGAGTTGCGTATCGAGTCTTTTCAATAGACCTTCGAAAATCGATTTCACTTCGGATTTTTGATTTAAGAAGAAGACGAATTTAAAGTGCGAAAAATCGTCCTTAATCAACAGAAAATACCTCGAATTCCCGACGGATGGATTTTCCATCGGCCCGCAGAGGTCGGCGTGTACCAGTGCTCCAGGTTCTTTTGCCTTCGTCTGGCTACACGGGAAAGGCTTCCGACTCATCTTTCCCTGAGCACATCCGTCGCAGCTCCAGTGGTTTTCGACTTTGACATCGATGTCCCACTCCTTCAACACTCGTTGAATGTGTGTAATGTTCTGGTGAGCAAGACGTTCGTGCCAAACTCGCAGTGAGTCCCTTTTCGCGACATTGGCTCGTTGCACTTGTCGATTGTGAAGATTCTCCTTTTCGCAGATACGAAACCGCATTTTGTAGAGATCCTCGTGGCGGTCTCCCACTGCAGTTATGTCCTCTCCGCTTTTCAACCAACATCCTCGGTTGTACGATTCGAATTTTAGCCCTTTATTTAAAGCAGAAGACATAGACATCAGATTATAGCGCAAATCTGGTACATGAAGAACCGGGGACAAGTGGTGCTCCTGCCACTTCACTCCGACGTACGATGAAATATTAATATCACCTTTGTCTTTCGCTAAAATTATTTCACCCTTGCCAACTCGCACTTGTATTGGCACAGCTAGTACCGTGTAGTTGATGAACCACTTACGCGTCGGACACATATGTTGGCTCGCTCCTGAGTCAAGGAACCAACCTGTCGAGAGCTGCTGCGAATACAATCTTTGTGCTGATATTATCGCAGCGGTGAACGCGCTTCCCTTCTTTTGCTGTCCAAAGTTGGCTTCGCTCTGGTTCGCTGTCTTTTCTTTCCTTTACAGTCTCTTTTCCAGTGTCCCGCTTTTCCACATTTGTAGCAAACGCCAGGTTTTTTGTCCTTCGTATCTGGCCGTTGGTTCGCTTTCATGGGGAAAGCATTATCGCTATTATTCTCGCTAGCATTCATCCGAAGCTCCTGCGTTGTGAGTCGAGCGGTGAGATTCGTCAGCGTGCGTTCGTCTTGACTCGTTGACTCCCACGCCGTTGCAAAATGCTGGTATGGGTTTGGTAAAGTCATTAGAATTTTAATCATTATGCTACTATCTGTGACTGGTTCTCCGATCATTTTTGGCCTGCATGCGAGATCATTTATTTTCGCAATATGCATCGGTATATCGTCAGCACTATCTTATTTCAGCGAATACCACTCTTGATGTAAGAGATGTTTGGATGCCTCGCTTTTATTCTCATAGATGCTATGTAGTTTTTCCCACATATCTTTTGCCGTTTGGCAATTAATTATATGTAGCTTAGACTGTCGACTCACTGTTTGTACGATTATTTTTTGCCTTGAGCTGTCCAGTTTTTTCCATGTCTCGAGCCCCTTGTCGTACACTATCGTTGCTTCTGGGTTCATGTAGTCTCCCCACTCCGGTTTCAGAAACGATCCGTTGACGACATCCATCGATCCACTCGCCGAGATGAGCACGCGTACTTCAAATTTCCACAAATTCCGATTTTCAATTCCCGTCAACTTCTCCACTTTCGTAAGTTCCCCGTCCGCCATGATTCTGTTGCACTATTGCACGAGGCCGGCTAATCGTTTTGACGGTCGCGAGAATTTATCGCACAAAAACTCGATAATCACTTTTTTTTACGAAACTGTTTGTCTGTGGCACTATACTGGGCCCATAACCTGTTGTTATATTTATTTTAGATAGTGTATGCCTGGTTTTACAGAAGATAGTCGGGAATTAATATATGATGTCAATGTCAGTCGAAACTCAGAAAGTCTAGCCGCCATGGATGTGTCCGCTGGTTTTCATGGCGGATTGTATAGGATTAAAAGTCTCAGTTCTATCGACATGCTCTTTAATCTATATATACACAGAATTATACTATACACAATATAAACGATAAGCTAGCTATTGGTGCGGTCGCGACGGCGTCGTGGCTGGACTGAGAACGGAACCAAAACCGGTTCGTGTGTCGTCAAAGATGTTTTCCCTCATCTACCTTCAGCGCCACAAGTGGTGAATTATGTAACAAAATCGTGCTGCCACAATACTCCCCTTGGAGTGACTTATATGTTAAGTGTCACGTTTAGTCGTTTGTTTTTTGATCTGGAATATGAACGGTGTGTTGAAGTAGATGAATCCAATGTTCTATCGCTTGCCGTGTTTTGATGTTGCTCGCTGATGTTATCAGGCAGATGTGGATTTTCAAGATGAGCAGGCTTAAGACGCTCAGTAGATACTGCTGTACTTTTCCCGTCAATGAGAATTTGGTACACGGATTCATTTATTCTTTCCAGGACTCGATATGGTCCGCTGTATGGCTGGTCTAGCGATCTCCTTGAGGCGTCTCTTCTTAAAAATACGTGACTGCAACCAGGAAGATCTTTGAAGACGAATGGAGACGTAGTGTTGTGGTGTTGCATAGGTTTTGGGCGTAATTTGTGCATGTGCCTACGAAATGTTTCGATGAAAATGTTTGGATCCGTTGGGAAATCTTCGTCTGTGAAAAATTCACCATGCAAACGTAGCGGCATTCCAAAAAGCATTTCAGCAGCTGAACAGCTTAGATCCTCTTTGTATGTTGTTCGCAGACCCAATAAAACGCAAGGAAGAGTCTCTGTCCAATTTTCCGACGTATGGCATTTAAGAGCGGCTTTAAGTGAACGGTGAAACCGTTCAATCATGCGATTCGACGACGGGTGGTAGGCAGGGGTTCGAATTCTGCGAGTGCCAATGAAACGTGTCAAAGCACGGAATAAAGCAGATTCAAACTGCGAACCCTGGTCGGTGGTGATGACTTCTGGTGCGCCGAATTTCGTTACCCAATGAATATAAAAGGTAGAGGCTATAGTGTCAGCAGTGATGTCTGAAATTGGTATAGCCTCTGGCCATCGGGAAAAACGATCGATCATTGTCAGGAGATACATTTGTCCTTTCGTTGGTGGAAGCGGTCCAACAATGTCGATATGGACATGTTGAAAACGTTTGTCGACTTCCGGAAAATGCTGTGGAACATTGATGACGTGACGGCTGACTTTTGATCCCTGGCATGGTAGACAATTACGTGCCCAGGTTGCAATATTCTTGTTCATCCTTGGCCATATGTATCGTTGACGAATCATTTTTACAGAAAATCTTCCGCTCGGATGTGACATTCCATGAATTTGGTCGAATATCAGTTTTCGCAGTTTGGCAGGAACATACGGGCGGATAACACCTGTAGATGTGTCGCAGTGTATTGGCTGCCCGTTGGAAGTTGAAATTTTTTTCATTATCAACGAAGAACTTGAGTTGATGAGTTGCTGCAGTTCCTTGTCATTGCATTGCTCCTTCGCAATATCATTGGGGTCAATGATATCTGGAAAAGTTACTGCTTCTACCGTGATAGGCCGGGACATCGCATCCGCAATACAATTATGAGCTCCTTGGATATAGATTATATTCGTTGTAAATTGACTAATATAGTCTAGGTGTCTGGCTTGCCTTGGCAACGCTCTTTCCGATCGTTGTTGAAAGGCGAATGACAGCGGTTTGTGATCAGTTCGTACCACAAAGTCACGTGCTTCTAACATGTACCGAAAATATTTAATCGCTTCATATATAGCGAGCAGTTCCCTGTCATACGCACTATATTTTGTTTGCGAGGTACTTAGCTTTCTTGAAAAGAAACCCAATGGCTTCCATGCGTTGTCAATATATTGTTCGAGGACTGCACCAATTGCGATTTCCGACGCATCTGTAGATAACGCAAGCTGTGCACCTTCGACTGGATGTGAAAGAAGAGATGCGTTGACGACTAGCTCTTTGCTTTGATCAAACGCAGTTGTTGCAGCATCCTCCCATTTAATAGGACGTTTATCGTTCTTCTTGCCATCCACGAGGTACGCATTTAAAGGCATTAGTAGCTCAGCCGCATTTCTGAGGAACTTTCGATAGTAGTTGACGATACCAAGGTATCGTCTCAGCTCTTCTACGGTTTTAGGCTTCGGATAATCTTTGATAGCCTTTATTCGAGAAGGCAAGGGCTCAATGCCATCGTTCGTTATTAAATAACCCAAAAACTCCATTTCGGAAGCGGCGAAAACGCATTTAGATGGATTGATTTTCAGCCCATAGCTTTTTAAACGCTGAAGTACTTGTCGGACATGGTTTTCATGCTCTCTCATGTTCTCCGATGCTATGAGAATGTCATCGAGGTATGCGTAGCAGAATGATAATCCACGCAGGACTGTGTCCAGGAAACGTTAAAATGTTTGGGCGGCATTGCACAACCCAAATGTCATTCTTAAAAATTCGAATGATCCAAATGGTGTAACTGCGGTTTTTGGTACATCGTCGGGATGAATAGGTATCTGATGATACGCTCTTTCTAGATCTATCGATGTGAATATTTTTCTACCGTGCAGGCGGTACGTGAAGTCCTGCATGTGGGCGATTGGATAGCGGTCGGGCGTCGTAACCGCGTTCAATCGTCGGTAATCTCCACATGGACGCCATGCTCCCGTTTTTTTTCGCACCAAATAGAGTGGACTAGCCCATGGGCTTGAAGATAGTCTACAAATACCCTGAGCTAGCATATATTCAAATTCGGCTTTCGCGGAGGCATATTTATCGGCTGGTAGCCGACGTGGTCTTTCAGCTATTGGTGGGCCGGTGGTAATGATTCTATGAAGAACGTCATGTGGCAGGACTTCAATATAGTTTGAAGAAGCGGTAACTTCGGGGAATTCGGATAGAAGTTTCTTGAATATTTCATTTCCTACTTTCACATTTATGACAGGCGTGGTATTGCGGGATACTTGCGCGATAGTATACAAATGGGTATTCCCGTCTACTAGCTTTTTATTTTTCAAATCTACTAGGAGATTAAAGTACCGTAAAAAATCAGCACCTAAGATAGGTCGAGATATATCTGCCACATGAAAGTACCACCTAAAACTTTTACGCAGCCCAAGATCAATTTGTAGTAACCGTTCGCCGTATGTATTTATTGCCGAACTATTTGCGGCGAACAACTGAAGACCTGATGGCGATTTAGATTTATCCGCTGTTTCCCGAGGAATCACCGAAACATCCGCACCGGTATCCACCAAAAACTGCATCCCACTTTGTTTATCGGTAATTAAGAGGCGGTGCTGTGCAGTTGGGTCGTCGTTGACCGCATATAACGACGACGCCATTAGTTTCCCGACTGAAAACTACATGGCTGTCTGCACTTCTGAGCCTTTTTTCCATATTTTTTATGATAATAACAAATTACAGACCTTGATCGTGACCGGCTTCGTCCATACCGTCGACTGTTGCTCCGCCGATTTGTGAGCTGGAAGTCGTCGAATCTCTTCGCCAGCACGGCAACTTCCATGGCTAGGTGTTCCATTGGGTTGTTGTCCTTCGGTGCTTGTATGGCAGCGACATAGGGAGAAAATTTACATTCATCCGCAATTTCGTCGGCCATTTCGACGAGGGCGTCGATTTCAATCTTCGACGTCACAGTTAAAATTGCCCGGACTCTGGCCGGCAAACGTCGTAGCCATAGAGTGCGAGTAACCTCGTCTTTTAGCTGGTCACCCGCAAGCGATCTCATTTCGCGATATAGCTGCGATGGCCGCTTGTCGCCCAACTCGAGCTCAGTTAATACTTTAACGAGCTTGCTCTCCTCAGAATCTGCGAAACGTGAAATAAGCGTTCGCTTGAGAGTTTCGTACATCTCTTCTTGAGGAGGAGCTTCGACGATGTCTTCGATTTGGTCTAGGATGTCCATTTCCATCGACGCAAGTACGGCGTTATATTTCGATTTATCACGCACGACGCGATGTACATGGAACTGTGCTTCGATTTGCACGAACCATAATGCCGGCTTACGTCGCCAAAATGGCGGAAGCTTCAGGTTCTGAAGCGATTCGACATACGGCGCGGGAGGTTGCGGTCGCATACCTTCGATCTCCGGGTTTTCGTTAGCCATTGTATTCAGAGGCTTTCACTGTTTGTGTACACCTGTGTAACAACTCACTATCCAATGCCGATTCAAAAATGGCGTTAAGCGTCCTTTTCGATATCTCGCGAACATGAATTCGATCACGGCTTCACTACGCGGAGGACAAAGTTATGGCTTAATTCGATCACGGTTTCACGATCACGGCTTCACGATCACGTCGGGGTCACCATTATAGGATTAAAAGTCTCAGTTCTATCGACATGCTCTTTAATCAGAATTATACTATACACAATATAAACGATAAGCTAGCTATTGGTGCGGTCGCGACGGCGTCGTGGCTGGACTGAGAACGGAACCAAAACCGGTTCGTGTGTCGTCAAAGATGTTTTCCCTCATCTACCTTCAGCGCCACGAGTGGTGAATTATGTAACAAAATCGTGCTGCCACAATCGATCGCACGCAGTGCGCTATGCCGGCATGTCAGCCCAACTAGTCCATGTTATATTTCCAACAATAATATTCTCATTCATAATATGTCGATTAATGTCGATTAAAAAATCATTAGATGTAAACAATTTGCAATTTGTTTTGTGCGAAGTTAGAGAAAAAGGCGGCGGTGTTATAGGGGCACTAAATTTTCGTTGTGAGAAAGAAATCAATTAGTTTGAATTTTACAGGTCGCTAATAAAGCTTACTATAGAAAAATACCTTCAAACTAGACATTGTTTTATTGTTAAAAAGAGTCCGAAACTATTTCCGTACGTCAGCAGTTGACAAAATTTATACATTTCAAAGGACACAATCAAAACCGCACATTTTAATAGATTTATTTTGAAGTTTTGTAAGAAAAAATAATATTTCCAGCAGCTCAGTCGTAGCTCCGCCTTGTGTGTTTAGTTCTGTGGATGCATTTCTATTTTCACAATTTGAAAAATTCAAATAAACTATAAGTTGCTTCCAGAACTATGTACGCAATGAAAGGAGGAGGGGGCATACCATAACTTCTCTCTAAATTTTCTTTTCCCATTTAATCGTCTACATTAAGCGCCTGGTTCATATACAAACCAAATTAACTGCTTTTCGATGGAATACGGAGAATTTCAAATTGTATCTAAAAATTTCAAATTTTCAAACACATTATGTGAAGCAATATTTTTAAAGATTCATGCTTGATGAAACCTTATATTTCTTCAACTAACACTTACATATGATTTATTTATATCTGGGGTGATCGAAAAAGATATTCAAATTTTTTTCTCCAAGAAGCTGCACCCACCTATCTACGCATTTCACTTTTAAAGTTGTATTGGTGGGCACAACTACATTTTAGCAATTGGGTACGATAATTTTGTTGATCACCGCTTCCTCTTCTCTTACTTCAATGGTAGAGAGATAAGAAACTGAAAAAATCCAAGAAAATTGATGCGATAGGCCAGTAGCGTACGCAGGATTTTGATAAGGGGGGGGGGTCGTATTTTTGAAGTCTTAACTAGGTACGTTTGCTAGTGCTTCGGTGTAGATATGAAGATATAATTATGTAATCATACTTAACACGTTGACTGCTGTATCGGTCCTTGGGGACCGATTTGATAACCTTTTGAGGTGCGGCAACAATTTTTCAAAACTTCCGTTGTGTGCGGGTGCAATATCTTTTTCTATGGTGAAATAAATTCAAAAAAATTCTTCTCACACGATTGACATCATTGGATATTCATACGGCTTATCTGGCAAGTGGGTATACCTTTCAGCTACTGGGAAACACTGAAAAAATCCAAAACGATATTGATTCCAAACATGTAGATAGTCTTTTGAACTATTGTCGATCGGTCCCCGGCGACCGATACCGCACTGTATGAAAGTTTAGGATCGGCCCCCGGCGACCGATAACGCATACGAACGTGGAATACACTTTTTGATCCCGCAGTCAACGTGTTAATCATACTTTTTCACCGGTCAAAGTTGGAGTCCTCCAAAAATAATTCTGGCTGACTTTCGCCCAATTGCATGTCTGTTTTCATTTACTTGAATCATTCATGATATCTTCATTCAAATTATAAAATTATGCGCTTGACGTGTGAAAGAATCTACACTGTATTT
This sequence comes from Oxycera nigricornis, assembly GCA_963942545.1. Taxonomy (NCBI): domain Eukaryota; kingdom Metazoa; phylum Arthropoda; class Insecta; order Diptera; family Stratiomyidae; genus Oxycera; species Oxycera nigricornis. The sequence goes on along the minus strand of OZ012660.1, from coordinate 62,629,211 downwards.
GTAGACTTCCTTGGAACCGTAAAGTGTATATGCATGTTTGCAAGTACATATATTGAAACGCCTTCAATACCTACAGGCCAGAAAAGAAAGCAACTAATGAAGTAAATGCCGTGGGAAAGTGAAACTGTCACTAAGCACAGACAGAGTATTATCGTAATCAGGGCTGGCTAAACTTGTTTGCAGCCCATGCAAGGAAGCAACTCTGCGCTCTCAAGCAAATTTGTCATTTCCACGTAACGCATGAGGTAGACTTTTTGTACGCGTTTTTTTAATGAGGTGTCCCCAATAGGCCTAATCCTCAGATTACAAATCATATGACAAAATAAAAACAATAAATTTTTGAGGGTTCTGATCAAAGATAGAAAGAAACATTCAAAAATATAACTGTCGCTACTAAGATATGGGTGTGAATTAAATAAATTACACTTTTCTGGAATATTACTTCGAAAACTTTCCATCAGGTGACCATATTCTAATGTTCCTACCAACTCTTTATCTATATATAAAATTGCTAGGCTTCATACAATAAGTAAAAGATAAATTATGCAAGTATCACCCCTAGGTGAGATCTCTTAAGCACCATAGGCCGTAAATCAGACCCATATGGATTTTACTGTGAAATAGATGAAAGATCTAATTGCTTAGAGATACTGGAACTCACTCAACTTCCACGTGCCAGTGTGTCTCGGCGAATAATTGTTAAAGTGGGTGACTTAGTGGTTAACGCTAGTTCAAGGCTCCTTGTCGACAAATAGTTTTCGGGAATGAGATTTGATGCCGCACTATCATTTCACTCAGCTGTGAATGAGAACCTGAATCAAATCAAGGTAATAATCACGGGTGAGCGCAGTGGCGGCCTGTGCGCTCCTAGACTGGGGGTGCACAGCTAAACAAAAAATGGATTTTAGTGATATCTCACAATGTTTTCATGTATGTATATTTCAGAAGAATTCACCATTATAATATTATATGTATTGACATAAATGAACGAAAATAATTCAAATAATTTACCAAACTTGTATTAATACAAAGTGGAACAAAATAAACAAATCCACTAATTGCAGTGTAAAATATAAAATCTATTCTTCGTTCCTTTTTGAAAGCAAATTTATCCATTACTCGGTCATTAAAATTCGGCAGGCTTCGTAATAATTTTTTTCAATTGAAAGCATGTCTAAGGCGGTTAATCTGTCTTGACTCATTGTTAATCGTAAAAAAGTTTTTATTCTTTTTTGAGTCGAAAATGACCTTTCTGCTTCCACTGTTGTCATCGGAATCGTGACAGTGAGTTTCAAGAGTTGGTAAGTGGTCACGAATATACTTTTTAGACAATTTTCGATCATAAATTTAAGTAGATTTACTGCTCCTGACATGTTCCTGAAGTATGATCTTTTATAAATTATCTCAAGCTCAGTTTTTAGCCTCACTGCATCTTAAAATGGATATGCTTCAATTGTGCTGGTGAGATAATCGTTTGGAAATTCCTTTGCAAATTTGGAGAAATTTTGGGCTAAGAACATATAAGAAGCGCTAAGATGATTTGTAAACGAAAACCTATCCATGGCGTGGTTTATAATTGTATCTCGAATTCGAAGCATGTGGAACTCTCATACCAACAACTTCGTCTAGAACTGCCACTCTTTGAGCAGAATTTGAAAAAAAAATTGTTATGTCACATAAATTTGGAAAAAATACGCATACTTGTTGATTTTGTTTGGCAGCTTGTGACAATATCAAATTTAATTGATGAGCGTAACAATGTACATAGTACGCATATTAGTATTCTCTTCGAATAATTGCTTGCACACCTCTAGTTTGTCCAGACATCACGTAAGCACCATCGTAGCTTTGGCAGACAAATTTCTCACGTTTATCTAAAACCTTATGTAGAGCCTCATCAATAGCTCCTGCTAAGCTCGCAGCGTCGTGACCATCAGGATTACCAAATGCCCAAGAACGTTCAACAGGACTACCTTCCTGTGTTATGTATCTGAATACAACATATATTTGGAACGTAGACGACACATCTGTTGTTTCATCAGCAATCATGGATATAAATTCTGCACATAGAGTTTCTTTTTTGATATGATCGAACATGCAATCCAATAATTCATTTTGGATGTTTTTTGAAATGCCTTTGAAAACGGTGGCTTTTTCAATGTGTTCCCGTAAAACTACATCCAATTCGGCAGTGAAATTTATAAGACCGCAAAAAATCCCTAGATTTAGAGAACTGTCTTTTCCGTCGGAGTGCTAACTCAAACACTCCACAAAATTTTATGCAGTTTATATTTTTGATAGAACATAAAGATTTTGCCGAACTTTTTCATTGTGCTGTTCAACACTTCGTCTGTATGCGGTATCTAGTGGATTCCTAATATCTTGCTTTCCCGGCAAATTGAAGTCCAATTGAGTATTTATATGAGACGATGCGTTTTAGTGTTTTTTAATCTCCCGAGCAAGGTGCCCTAAATCAGCTACACCTGTCTTCATCCAACTAGACTCAATATTATCACGACCGAATCAAATACACGGAAAGCAATAAAGTTTATTGGTGACAACACAACCGCAAATCCATTTAGTTCTTACATAAAGTCCCGAATTGAATTCACGCTTGAATTGCCTGGATTTAGAATTCGTCACTTTCACGATATCAATTTCTGGGGTTGGTCTTCCAGTATTACTTATTCTAATTTTTTCTTCGATGTAAGTTAGTTAACACTTGTATTTTCGTTAACACTATTCATTTTAAAAAGTTAACTCGGAAACTCAAAAGTTGGAATACGATCTCTTGCATGAACTTTTCGCGATTCTTTGACGGAGTACTAAAAATTTGTGCACCCAGAATAGTGCGAATTCGCATGCATTCCCCTCATAGAAATCCAGAACAATTTGCTAGGCAAAACTATAATCCACACCCACACAATTTTTATAATAGAAATTCTGGTTTATATCGGCAAAATAGAGATCTAATTTCAGGCCAACGTCAAATAGAGCCAATGGAAGTTGACAATATCCGAAGAAATCATTCTTCAAATCAATTTAGAAATTCATCTCAAAATTACTCTCGAAATCCTAATTCGCGACAATACCAAAATAATATTGTTTCAGGTAGAACTTTGGAAAGTAATCAGGAAATAAACCATTCGGGTGAAGAAGTGGCATTTTTTCAAAATAAGCCTCGGATTCACTCCCCTAATTCAAATTACTATCGATGAAATTAAATATATTGCTCTTATTGACACTGGGTCATCGTTCTCAATAGTTGATGACACTCTTGATTGTTTTCAGAAAATTCGGATAAACCCTTTAGCTTTCAGTACTATCGCAAGTAGAGATGTTATTAAATATGAAGTGCATACAACGGCCCCGAAGGAGTTTAAGCTACCTTCAGGTGCGAGAATAAGATGGAAGGTTAAATCACTAAGCAACAGAAAATATCGATTCATAATTGGAATTGATTTGCTCAATACCCTTGATACATTAATAGATGTTGAAAATAAAACGATGACCCTTAATATTCAAATCATAAAATTTGCAAATAGCATTTAATGAAAATTGTAGTTTAGAAGGATTCAACAAAGATTATCTGCAACGGTTGAAACTCGATCACCTCAACGGTGAAGAATATCAACAACTGTCAAAACTAATTAAAATTTTTGACGAGATTTTCTATAAGGAAGGCGATAAGCTAGCCAGTACCCCAGCCATTGAGCATGGAATAAAAACAACAACAAATGCCCAAATAAATGCTAAACTATATAGGTATCCCCCTAAGCATGAAGAGTAGGTCCGACGGCAGATAAACGAAATGGAAGCCCAAGGAATCATTAGAAAAAGTTGCTCAAAATACGCTAGTCCGTTAATAGTAGTTCCGAAGAAAAGTGACAACTCCGGAAATAAGAAATTTTGTATCGTTATCGACTACCGTAAACTGAATGAGATTACGGTTGACGATAGATCTCCACTGCCAAATATAGAGTCGTTGTTAGATAAACTCGGGAGGGCTCAATATTTCTCAACAATAGACCTGGCTAAATGTTACCACCAAATTCTGGTAAAAGAAGAAGACAGGCACAAAACCGCATTTGTGACTCCGCATGGTCTCTATGAGTTCATTAGAATGCCGTTTGGACCAGCGACATTCCAAAGGCTCATGAATCAAGTTTTAAGAAAATTCATAAACAAAAACTGTGTCGTTTATCTGGATGATTTGTTAATTTTTAGCACGTCTTTACAGGAGCATATAAATGCCAACACAGAAATATGTAAAGTTTTAAAAGATAATCGTTTAAAAATCCAAATCGACAAGTGTAATTTTATGCAAAGAGAAACCAGCTTTTTAGAACATATAATAACTTCAGAAGGACTGAAGCCAAATCCAGATAAAATTAAAACCATTGAACAATTGAAGTTACCAAGAAATGAAAAGGAAATAAAAAGTTTCCTGGGGCTTACAGGTTACTATCGAAAATTTATTCGTGACTATGCCAAAGTGGCACAACCTATCACAAAGTATCTACTGGAAAACAACAAGGTGAACACTAAAGATCCTTATTTCGTTGAAGCTTTCGAAAAGCTTAAAAATCTAATTAGTACACATCCCATTCTGCGGTTTCCAAATTTTAGCAAATCTTTCCAACTTACTACCGACGCTTCAAATTATGCAATTGGCGCCGTTCTCTCGCAAGAAGGTCATCCCATTTGCTTTGCGTCGAGAACCTTGAATTGTCACGAGCGGAATTATTCCGCTACTGACAAGGAATTCTTAGCCATCATATGGTCTGTAGGCTATTTTAGACCATATTTGTATGGAAATAAATTTAAGATATTTACATACCACCAACCTATAAAATATCTACATGAAAAATATAGAGGCAAAGATCTTTCCACCAGACATCAGAGGTGGCTACTTAAACTGGGTGAGTACCAGTTTTAAATAGAATACATAAAGGGAAAGGAAAACCGTGTAGCAGACTTTTTAAGTCGCATCCAACATGCTGAAGAAAAAGCTGATGAGCCTAATGCACCATCTGGAAAAACTAACACGTTCTCTGATTTTGGAGTCCTAGAAAATATAGAGGAAGGGAATGACAACACCACAATGGCAACTATCCATTCCGCTGAGGAACAATTCCTCGATCATATTCCGATTAAGGAAGAAATCGTCAATAAATACAGGACAAAGATCATCTTGACTAATAACAAAACTTGCGAATTGGAAATTGTGCATAAAAAGCGAATCATTTATATCGCAGATTACGATTTTGAGAATCTCAGCGAAATCCTAAGAAGGTATATAAAACAAGGCATCACTGGTATCTATTCAGAGCTATCAGATCACTTGTATAATATTGTACAAGAAAAACTTCGCGAAATGTTCTCAAACGACCCACAGATTAAGTTTATAAAATGTTCGCTTAGAGTTCAAGACATAAAAACCGAAACGGAAGCTGTCAAGCAAATTGCTCATTACCATGTCCAAGAAAGTTTGCATTCAGGAATTCAAGAGACATTTAACAAAATTAAGAATAAAATCTATTATCCTAAACTATTAGAACTCATCCAAATTGTAATCAATCAGTGCGACGTTTGTCAAGCCGTAAAATGTGATCGCAGACCCATCAAAAAAAAATTACCAATTTTTAGAAACAGCTACGGATGTGAACCACATAATTCAAATAAATCTATTTACCATAATAAAGTATACGTTCCTTACTGTGATCGACAAATTTTCTAAATTCGGAGCAGCATATTACTTAACAGATAGAAATCACGTTACCTTAATAGAAATACTGGAAAAGCATTTTGCACGAGTAGGAAAACCAAAAAGATCATTGCCCGAAATGAGTTTAGTAGTATCTTAATGAAAGATTTCTTGCAAACAGAGAATATTGAATTGCATTTAACCAAGCTTCATAACAGCACTGGCATTGCAGACGTAGAAAGATTCCACGAAACTATCTTGATCAAATTTAGAGTTCTTACATATCAAAAGAAGAAGATTTCAACGAAAAGGATAATACAACAAGCTGTAAGAAATTACAACGAGCGATACCACTCCACAATAAAATGCACACCGAACGATGTTCAGTCGCGTAAAGTAGATTTTAATAAAGTTAGGACGCATCTTCATAATGCAAAAGAGAAATGGCTAGAAAAAGCTAACAAAAATCGAGAGGAGTACAAAGAAAACAGATCAACAGGATATAAAAAGAATTACAAAGCAGTGACACTGAAGCACCAATTTTGATTCATTAAAAGAAAACTTCAGAATATTCACCCTAACAATATCAAAAGACCCCTTAAATATGATCTGGCTATAAATGATCCTAACGTAGATATAAGCAATGAACAAATAGAGTCTTCAGACTTCACTGAAGAACAAATTTCTGTTATTAATAATGCAATTAATGAGGGCCCAGACGATGAAATATTAACATGCAAATTCCGAATAGATATCAAAAGACGAGATATTAAAACTTTAGAAAATAACAAATGGCTTAACGATAAGGTGATAGAATTCTACACGAAACTAATCGTCGAGCGCAGCAAACAACAAAATGCTCAAGGTAAACCCAAAGTGTTTGCCATAAATACGTTCTTTGCTTCACGATTGTTAAACGCAGGATACAATGCCGTGAAAAGATGGACTCGAAATGTAAATATTTTCGAATTTGATATGATATTGATACCAGTCCATGTAAATCAAAATCACTGGGCATTGGCTATCATTGATTTAGAGAATAAGACAATTAGGTACTACGATTCGCTAGGTATGGAAAATTCACGAATTTGAAAAACTCTGGAAGAATATTTGCAAAAAAAATCTTTAGAAAAACGAGAAGTAACCTTCGACGTGTCACAATTTACTAAAGAAGAAGTTTCAAGTACACCACAACAAGAAAATGGAAACGATTGCGGTGTATTCTGTTGCAGCATTGCAGAAAATATTTCAAGAAATCGTCAAATCTGTTTTACTCAAGAAAAGTTCTCTTATATTCGGAAGAAAATGATCTTAGAAATAATTCAAGGAACACTATTTTCATAATAATAACACCATGTAGTTTTTTTAACTGCTAAACCAGTACATATATAACTTACAATTCCAGCTAATCTTCATTCTGTTGACTGTATTTTTAACATTGAATTCAGTAAAAGGACAGTTAAACATCCACAAAATAGCAGAACAATCAGGATTTGCACAAATTCAACTGAGTAAAGTCGAAATAGCTACAAAAAAAACATCATAATTCATCTCATAAGCCCCAAAGAAATTTTTGACGTGATTTCTGAATTCAAAACCAATGCTGAAAGTTTACATAAACAACGCAAGGACCTTATAATGTTAGAACTTGAACATCTAACAAATAAAGTTAAGACTCTCATACCACAGAAAATGAGGTATAAACGAGGCCTAATTAATTTAGTGGGTACAGCACATAAATGGCTTTTCGGTACCATGGACGATCAGGATAGGCAAGATATTGATGATCACCTGAAAGTTATAGGCATGAATATCCATAATTCAATAGATTCAATTAATCAACAGGTCGATATAAACAAAAATTTCAGCGACACTCTACGTAGACTTGGAGAGATTGCAACCAGTGACAGACAAATTATTACGAACAAAATCAATAAAATAGCTGACAACACTTACGCAAACAGTGTCTATTATGATCAAATTTTCAAAATTCAGATTCTTAAAAGCCGAATTGAGAGCATTCAAGATAATATTGCATCTGCTAGATATGGCATGTTGCAAATTTTAGTATTTAATTACTATGAGCATGAAAAACAATTAATTTACGGAACTACGCGTTCCTATCGAATAAAACGCACTTTTTATATTTAATATTAAATACAATTTATTTTACGTCACGTGTTCCGTAGTGCATCAAGCACTAACTCTTCTTCAATACTGTCTTCTATAAACAAAAGTACTTACTTATATCGATTTTATTTTATATCTTAACCCGTCAACAAATATATAATTAACTGAGGACGTTTACAGAATTGGATGCGATTGCATTGCATTCAGTTTTATCTCGCATCTTTCTTTTATAAACATTCACACGATGCGATTGCATTACATTTAGTCTTATCTCGCATCTTTATTTTATAAACATTCACACGATTTCGAATCTCACAACTTTGTTTTATAAACATTCACACGATTTCGAATCTCGCAACTTTGCTGCTGAGATTTGATGTGTCGGCAGAAATAACACCTTCCCCTTAGTTTCAAATTCGTCCTCGAATTTCTTTCTTATATTATTAATTTTAATTTTCAAAGTTTTCTTTTCAGATAAAAATATGCTAATAAAATAATAAGGACGATTACAATTATAAATGTTATTGATAGATTTGTAATAAAATGTTTTTGTTTCAGGTATTTAATTTCCTTGATTTCTTTTAAGTTTTCTAAATTTAATTCTTTCAATTCGTTCCAGGTAGGCTGGTTATAAAAATTTGAGAAATTTAAAGGTACATTTGGTATTATGACTCGAGCTTTATATTCTGGCAATCTATTATGAAAAGTTATATTGTTCAGAGTTATTGAGCAATTGTTAAAGATAAAAAGGTAACTTCCTTCTAAATCCTGCTTTCTTTCGTCACATGTGTTCTGCCATTCGACTTTTAATTGAGTCGTTAAAACTGTTCTAACTTCTAATTCTACAATTGATCCTTTACTTTTCCTTTTTTTCAATCAATGAATGGTCTGAGTTTTTCGTTGTGTGTCTCAATTAATTTGAGGAAAACAGTTAATTTTAACCAATAAAACCACAACTTTAATTTTAATTATAAACATATATATAATCTACATTGTCTAAGATCTTTGAAATTATTTTCATTTTTATAGGTATATACAATATTTTCTATTTTAAGGATGTTTTCAGATTCAAATTTAACTTCATACATTATCAAGAACTGGTAATACAATGTATTTGTACGTTGTCATAATTTGATGTGGAATTTTAATTACGAATAATAGCTCTTTAGTATTTTTCCTATTTACGTCTACTGCTATCTCTATATGTTTTAATTTCTCAATATCAATATCATGATGTAAAATTTCTTCAGTTGTTAACATGTTCCTGCTCATTACTCCTAATTTTGTTGACATTAAATTATCCTGAATTGTTTGTACTTCATTTCGTAAGATTTGTAAGTTTATTATCATTGCTAAGTAAGTGATTTCTATTCTCCATCTGCTGGAAGTTTCGTTTAAAGATTTTTCAATAATTTTTCTGTCTATTTTTGTTGTTTCTATTATTTTATTCATTTGATCTTCTACTCTTTTGTTTATCGTAATTTGTTTATTCATTCTATCAATTATTTCATGATTATTGGAATCTATTACTTTAAAATGATCCACTATGTCCTGCCTGTCATCAGCGTCCATTAAACCAAATAACCAATTATACACATTCCCTATTGGGTCAACTAATCCCCGCCTTTGTTTGCTAGCTTGAAGAGTTTTCTTGCATATTTCTCTATAACCTGCGGTTTTTCCTTATTCTGAATTACAAGTTTGATATAATTTCGTATATAGCTGTTTCAATGTTGTCTAAATTTACTTTATGTAAGATCATGTGCCGCTCTTTAACTTGTTGCATTTGCTTTATTTTAATTTCTGTATGTCCGTGTCTATTTTGTCAATTACCAAAGTCGCCAACGTTGGGTGTAATAGATATGTTAGATAGATTGTCGCAATCATTTTCCGCAGTGTTGCATCTCCTCCCTCTTTAAGATTTTCCAGTCGTCCTCGACTTGCAATGACAATATTCTTTTTCGGTCTCTTAATGTTAACTTTAGCTATTTTACTAGTGTATGTTTGTGTTTTTAACTTAGGTTCTAATTTCTTTCTAGTTGCTTTCGGATTTTTAATTAGTACCTCATCTCTTGTTTCATTATATTCCTCTCTTGTTTTGTTTTCTCGTTCTAACATATTTTCTTTTATTTTCTTAATCCTTTCAAAAATTACTGTTTTGTTAATTCTTCGTAAATGAACATCCAAGGGTCTCTCCTTTATTGTAGAATGTATTTGCCTGTTATAAAATTCCAATGCTTCAAAAAAATTTTCCTTCGTTGTTTGGTTTGGAAGATTATTACATCAAGTTCTCATTTTTTCTTGAATTGTCTAGTGGAATCTCTCAATATCTCCGTTACCTGTGTGAGAATTCGGTTTTGCATCTTTTCAAAGGCTCCGACATATTCGTTGTCATTCAGATTTACATTCTGATCTGATAGCATAGTCTTTGATGAACTTTCTGTAATAGCCTGTTATTCCCAAAAAAGATTTTATTTCTTTCGATGTTTTAGGAATTTGTATTTTTAAAACTTTCTCTATTTTGTCGTTATTGGGTTTAATTCCATCTGGTTGCATAGTATGTCCTAAAAATCGGGTTTCCTTTTTCAAGAAATTACATTTATCTACTTGTATTTTCAAATTAGCTTCTTATAGTTTAGTAAATACTTTTTGGATATTTTGTATATGCTCTGTTAAAGATGTCCCGAATATAAGAATGTCATCTAGATATATAACGCAAACTTTGTTAATGCGGTCTTTCAACACGTAATTCATTAAACGCTGAAACGTAGCTGGTGCATTCTTTAAACCGAAAGGCATGCGGGTGTATTCATAATGACCGTTTATTGTTGAAAACGCTGTTTTTTCAATATCAGATTCTTTCATTTTTACCTGATGAAAGCCTTTAGCTAAATCCAACGTAGTAAAATACTGTGCTCTACCCAGTTTTCCAAGGATACTCTCGATGTTTGGAATTGGAAATTTATCGTCTGTAGTTACTGCGTTAAGTCGTCTATAGTCAATAGCTAATCTCCATTTCTTTTTGCCTGAATTATCTAATATCTTTTCTACGAAAATTATGGGTGAATTATAAGGTGAGCTGCTTTCACGAATTATACCTTGTTCTAACATTTCAGTAATTTGCCGTTCAATTTCTTTATCGTGTATCTGTGGATTTCGATACATTTTAGAATAAATGGGCTCCTCAGTACTAGTTCTTATTTCGTGTTCTATTTTACATGTAGCCGACAAGTTATCTCCTTCCAAATAAAATATTTCTCGATTGTTACGAATTAAGTTTTTCAATTGCTGCTTTACTTCTACATTTAAATGTTTCATATTTATCTCAGTTTTTTCCGTGGGCTCCATTGTATGAATTTCATCAAAAGTTCTTGTGTGGACTATTGGTGAAATTGTATTTAAAAATGGTTTAGTATTTTCGCCAAAAGTAATAGTTTGATTCTCAAAGTTTATTTTTGAATTAGTTAGCGAAAGAATATTTGTTCCAATAATCGTATCAAATTGTCTACCTTCCAGATTAGCTAATTTCCATCTCGTATATTCCCTAACTCCTATTTCTGGTGGGGTTTTTGTTATAGTTTCATAATCGATATTCTGTGTTCCACTAATAGTTCTATATTGCATATTTTTAACTTCTGTTTTGGGGTAGTTACCTAATTTATGAATATTAAGAATTGAAGTTGTAGAGCCTGAATCAACTAAAGCATTTATAGGAAAATTATTTATATGAATGGTTATTATGGGAAGATCTGATTTTCCGAGGCTTGTACTGGAAAATTTTCTTCCGTTCTAATGGGATTTGTTTCCATTGGCTCCACTCTATTCCTGTTGAAATAATCCTGTCTATTTCTATTGAAATTCGTTTGTTGTCTGAACCTATTAGAATTATCAGTTTGCATGGGATGCTGAAAACGATTATTAAAATTATGCTGAAAGTTTCGGTTAAATCTGTTAGAAGTATTAAATTGTCTAAATCCATGATTATTATTATTTCTGAAATGATAATTGCTGTCACCATTATTTTGTCTATTAAATGGAGGTTTTCTGACAAATGGTTTATTATGGGGAATAACACTTTTCCTAACACTGTTTTCATTATTTTCTTCGTATCCTGTTTGAAGCAATTCTTGATATGCTTCTTCCAAACTTGTCAGATCTTTTGTCTTCAAATACATTGCATCCGTTCTATTAATTTTATTTAGAAACTTTTCTAAGATTCTTAACTCATTATTTTCGGGTTTAAATTCCAGGGGACTATTTGCGTCTAGTATATATTTTAAATTTAGCTTATCTAACACTGTTGTTAAAAATTCATATGTGTTTCTAGCGCTTTTGGAATAATACATATCAGCTGACTCCTTTAAATGTAGGTATGACTCCTGGACTCCAAATGTTTTGATTAATATGGCTTTCACGTCTCCCCATGTTTTCTCTCCTAGTCGTCTTACTGCTATTGCGGCTTTTCCTTGTAATTTCGAAAATAGTATATCGGATAGATAAGTACTTTCAGGACCGGCTGGTGCCATTTGCATCAAGCACTCCACTTTTCGGATGTAGCTATGCAGTTGGAAACCATCATCTCCGACAAAAGGCGGCATGGACCTCGCTTCCCTCAAAAGCTCCGAAAATGGAAGGGCCATTTTCCCACACTCGTTCACCAACAAAAAAAGACAAATTTGCAGAAATTAATTACTTTTACCTTATTCCACTGGCTTCCTTGATATCGATGTTGATTTCAGGAACTTTAAATCGCACAGGGACAACTCTTCCTGTCGATAGTTTTTAAATGCTCGCGTCGAATTGTTTTTAATAATAAGTTAAGGTTTTATGCGTTTTACTTATAGTTATTATTTTTTTTTTCGACACTACACTGGTTCGTATTTTTCTCACTGGATACCGGTAAGTCTTTTCCTAGACTTTAAGTTCGCGCACATAACTTCCGCTCGACGTTTTTTTCGCGGTTTCGCTTTTTCACTCGAACACTACGGTATCCTACCGACTGTGCCAATTTTAGTATTTAATTACTATGAGCATCAAAAACAATTGATTTACGGAACTACGCGTTCCTATCGAATAAAACGCACTTTTTATATTTAATATTAAATACAATTTATTTTACGTCACGTGTTCCGTAGTGCATCAAGCACTAACTCTTCTTCAATACTGTCTTCTATAAACAAAAGTACTTACTTATATCGATTTTATTTTATATCTTAACCCGTCAACAAATATATAATTAACTGAGGACGTTTACAGAATTGGATGCGATTGCATTGCATTCAGTCTTATCTCGCATTTTTCTTTTATAAACATTCACACGATGCGATTGCATCACATTCAGTCTTATCTTGCATCTTTATTTTATAAACATTCACACGATTTCGAATCTCACAACTTTGTTTTATAAACATTCACACGATTTCGAATCTCGCAACTTTGCTGCTGAGATTTGATGTGTCGGCAGACATAACATGCATCCCAACATCCTAACTGATGAAGAGATAAGAATCTATAATATCAATGTTAACATACTTCCGTATATAAAAGTAGGATTGGCAGAAACAAATAATAATACTTTAATTTTTGCGATAAAAATACCTAAGGAATTTGTAACATTGCAACGAAAAATGATTTTGCCTATAACGAACGATCAAAATAAAGAAATAGATCATCCGAAAGAAATTGTTTTTTGCATAAATAATACTGTTTATACTTATGAAGATCATAAACATTTAAATGAACCTAGTATTAGTAGACATTGTATACACCATCAAAATTGTAAACTGATTAAAAATGTTAATACAGAGATTTTGAAAATTGATGAAGAAACGATTATAATTAAAAATGCGAAACTGCTATCCATTCATCAAACATGTGATGATAGAAAACTAACAGTGACAGGTAATTACTTGATTCATTTTAATAATTGTACCTTAATAATGTTGGATCACTATTTTTCAAATATCAAAGAAAAACAGGAAGATAGATTTTACTACCCTCGTTCAGAAATTGTAAATTTTACCGATAAACTCACCTTTGACGATATCATTGTAAATAATATACAAAATACCAAAAAATTAGAAGAATTGCAGTTTCATAAGAATGTTACATTTGGAATAAATATGAGTGTAATTTTATTACTTGGATTAGTGATTTTTTTTTCAAAAGCAAAGAAAATTTAAAATTAATGTAGAAAATCGAATCCAGGAGAATTCGAAGTCAAAGAGGGGAGGAGTTACGTATGAGTCAGCAAATAGTTCACATAAAATTAAACACGCGCCTGCTTTTATCCCACGGGTAGATGCAGAAATCCAAGAACTACGGAAAAATTGATTCCATAAACAAAATGTTGCAATCTTTCATAGAAAAATTTAAAAAGCCAGACGCTGACGCAGCAAGGCAAAATATTCCATAAAGAGGGAAACCTGAGAACTCCTCGCCACAGTTGACTCTCACCGATCACTTGTAAACGATTGTCGTTCGCTACGGCTAACATAAAATAGTTTTCTTCCGCAAATATTGAAGCGTTTCATTTCTTTTCGTTTGCGATTGTATTTAGTTATTTTTTTTGTCCGCTCGGCAGGAAAACCATAATTAGCACGGAAAATTTGTGCGCACAGAACAGTATAAATCTACGTGCACTCCCGTCATCCCGATAACCCCTCTAATATCCAAAACAGGTGCACGTGCGATAAGCGATACTTCTAAACATCACTGCTTGGTGTGTTGTTATCATAGGCAATAGATCGGTTATTGTAAATGGGTGTTGAAAAAATTAACTTTATAGGAGGCATTCAATAAAGTTTCGTTCTTTTCTCCTTTGACCTCTGGGGGTTTACGTGCTCATGTGCGCATAAAGAGGAGTCGCCACTGGCTGATACATATCATAGTTTAGTTGGATTTGGGTTTTTTATAAATTCTGTATCTAAATTAACTACTCGTCTTTTCTTATTATGGTAGTCGTTGTTTCGCTGTTGGCTTCTTGTTATGCGCTCAAGAATAGCTGAAAATGGAGTTTCGGTTTGCTGAAAGAATACAGCAGCAGGTTTCTCTTTGTGGGCAGAATGGATCGTATTATTGTAATACTGAACACACTCATGAAAAGGGCTGTGTTCGGTTAGTTTTGGATCTTACTGTTTTTGACGCACAAGTTAAGTCCTAAGGTTCTCGTTTAAACTTCTGTGAGGAATATCTATATCTGAGTTTCCTGTCTAATGTTGGGGTGATACAAAATGGTATTTAATACGGTTATTAGTCAACCAGTCTTTACTTTTTGTGTGGTAAAGGCGCCATCATTGTCTGTTATAATTTTATTTGACTTACCGATTTTATTAAATAAATTCTGAAGAGCTTGGTTAACAGTATCTCATTGCCTATTTTTTATTGGTTCTAGCACCAAAATTTTTGAAAATTTATCGATAATTCAAAGTAAAGTGAGTTTTTATCTCTAAACCATATATCCATATGATATGTATCTCTTATGTTGTCAGGGTAGGGTGGACTTTTAAATGGAAGCTTAGCGGGGTTTCTTTCATATTTAGTTTGCTTGCATGTTTTGCATGCGTTTATATAGTTTGACATGAGTATTTTAAGATTTGGAAAATAATATTTGTCTTTTAAATCCAGATATATTTTCTCCATCACTTGATGATTTGAAGCAATATGTTGATTTGCTATTATTTCTTTAATTTCTAATTCATTGCAATTATGCAGGCGCTTTGTTGCGTTTACGACAGAAAAATTGCTGTTAGATATACGGAATTTTGAACATGCTTCCTACATTGTTAGGAGGGATTGTTTTGTAGGGAAGTTAATTACTGTAGTGACAATTTTCGCAACGTGATTATTTAATATGTAACTCATAGTTTTGGGCGTAAGCTCTTGGAAAGTTAGATGTAATACTCGTTTTCCGTGGTACTTAATTAATCTGACTTTATTAGTCTTTCTCTGTTTTAAGAATGTTTGGGTGTTGTAGAAGTTTATTGGCATTTCGGATATATATATATATATATATATATATATATATATATATATATATATATATATTTCCGCAAGGCCAATAAACTTCTACAACACAATACAATATATATATATATATATATATATATATATATATATATATATATATATATATATATATATATTTCCGAAATGCCAATAAACTTCTACAACACCCAAACATTCTTAAAACAGAGAAAGACTAATAAAGTCAAATTAATTAAGTACCACGGAAAACGAGTATTACATCTAACTTTCCAAGAGCTTACGCCCAAAACTATGAGTTACATATTAAATAATCACGTTGCGAAAACTGTCACTACAGTAATTAACTTCCCTACAAAACAATCCCTCCTAACAATGTAGGAAGCATATTCAAAACTCCGTATATCTAACAGCAATTTTTCTGTCGTAAACGCAACAAAGCGCCTGCATAATTGCAATGATTCAGAAATTAAATAAAAAGCAGCCATTCAACATATTGCTTCAAATCATCAAGGTATTAAAAAAATATATCTGGATTTGAAAGACAAATAGTATTTACCAAATCTTAAAATACTCCTATCAAACTATATAAACGCATGCAAAATATGCAAGCAAACTATATATGAAAGAAACCCCGCTAAGCTTCCATTTAAAGTCCACCCTACCCTGACAACCTAAGAGATACATATCATATGGATATATGGTTTAGAGATAAAAACTCACTTTACTTT